>OY720676.1:65439520-65708791 GCA_963170755.1 Amphimallon solstitiale
GTCGAATGTTAAACACGAGGTATAGCATTGCCGTTTTTGCAGAAGACTGAAAAATTAAACTTAACAGAAATAGACAAAATCAAACTCCAAACGGTTAAGCCAGAAGGGTTTAATAATTAGCTAACATTTCCATAGCTTTCAATAGTTCAACATGTACTCAAATCAAATATCCGGCTAAAAGGTTGTGGCAAGAAGTTCGGTTCGACAAATCAAATGCTTTTTAAGAAAATAACCGACATGTCTTCTAACAATCGTGGATTCAGGTACCAAATTACAGTTAATACGTTAAATAAATAAAATTATTAACTGTAATAGACTGTTAGGTCACATTGGCCTACAACACTTAATAAACAACTTCAACCGTTCAAAAAGTACAAAGTTTGATAACCGCACAAGAGCGACGGTATCTTCCAACTTGCGTACCTCCAACTTGCGTACAAGGATTATTTCTTTCAACTTGCGTACACGGGTCGGATCGCCTCACGAATCAGGTAAAAGTGTTACATTACATATTCGAACTTGCGTACTTGTTCATTTTCTCTTCTGTAAGACTTGTTCTCTTTGAATTAAGTACATCCTTGTAAATAGAAAACGTCCTTTCTACATCGCAACTGGTTATAGGTGCATACTGGAAATATTCTTGTATTTCAGCGTATTTAGCATACACAATGCCGCAATGTTATTAAATCTGGATCTCTATTAAGAACTGCGTCTAGCTTTTGCCGAAGGCCACATCCGAAGTCACTTGGAATACTTTTGAAATTATTAATAGTCCACGTCTAATGTGGTTAATCCATCTTTTAATTTGAGATTTCGATTTTCAAAGTATGTGATTAGTTTAGGAAAATTTCCAAAATGTTCCTGAAGGAATAACAACTGATTTTTTAAATTTTGAATTTGTGTTAGTTCCTTGCACTCAGAAATATACTTCGAGCATCGTCATTTAAACATGTAACAAAATTTGGTAAACTATCGAAATTCTCTGCATAAAAACTATTTCTGTGTATGTTATAGCAAAGCTAAGTGACGAACGTGCGATATTTTGGCATTCTGTAACGATATTTTACAAAGTTTGTAATAAATTTCGAAATCACTGACAATTCATTTTCATGTCAGAAAAAGTAACATAAACAACGTTCCAGATCTAAATAAATGATAACTAAGAATGTACGCGTATGTTATTGAAACTAAACGAAATCCAGTGCACACTTACGTCTAGATAATCGGCAGAAATCGATTCAAAAAACCGGTATTAATCGGACAATTACAAAAATTACAAAGTACGTAATTAACAGTCAAAACAATGAAAGAACGAAACTAACGAAAGTATGAATGAAAATTTTATTTCACTTGCGAAATATAAGGTAAATATAATAAATTTTAAAAACTCCTCACTCTCCTATCTACGCTGATGAAAAAAGGATTTTACTCATAAATTCCTTGTTTTATGGGCATTTTTTGCTTTCATTCTCGGGCACATCTCGGGCGCAAACAAATGTTGCAGTTCACCATATGAATTAGTGCTATTCAGTAAGCGTGTGTTGTTTGCATTATTTCTTTGCTCCGTTGTAACTTCGTCGTAGTTTAAACCGGTCATGTCCTCGCCCAAGGAATTACTACTTATTGTCAATGTAGTAACGTCCACAATAGTTATTTACGAACCAAGTGCGGAAAAACATATTTCGCGAATGAGTGCCCAGGCATGAATTCCCGAAATGTTTCACGCATGAACTTTGTACAATATTTTTTGTACGAATACTTTAATAACACCAACTGTTAAATACCTTATCATTTATGACACACTACAAACATATTCCTATTAAATCAAAAATTTTGAGTTGGCAGTATTGATTATTTGAAGTGATATTTAATTTAAAATATGTCAAATTCCAAAAGTTGAATATGAAATTAAAACTTCCTCTAAAAAATGTTGAAAAAATACAATGTACACTTAGCTGCAAAAAAAAGTGTTTACTAAAATTTCGAATATAACTGCTCCAATCTCCAACACTCGGACTTATTGTGAAATCCAAGGAGTATTGGCTATACAAAAAACAGAAAATAAACAAAATATATATGAATGGTTTCATTTATTAAATATGCACACTGTTTCTAATATTCATTGGGTTATTTTGTAAAATAGTAATACGTAATACATACAACATTTTCTACAAGACTAAACTGAATAAACCTTAGTTATCGAACAAAGGACTAGTGAGAAAACAGATGATTCTTTAGACGTGAACTACTAGAAAAAAATCGCAAAGAGAATAATGAATGGGGAATTGGTTATAGTCGTTCCAGGAGCCACGAGAACTATCGCGGTGATAAAGATCTATATAAAGAGGGGTTTACAGACGCAGAAGGGGAATATTATTAGTTCAGTTAGTAATGTGAACATTAGATATAAAGTAATAAATATGAATTCAGTCATAAATATAAGTATGTTCTAATAAATATTTCTAGTACATTTAAAAGTATTTTAATCAGTCAGTGTTAGTGTCTTTATCGTTTTGTTACTATAATAGTTAATATCGTCTGATTCTATTTATACATCCCAACTAACGAAGGTAAAACGTTAAAAGAACGTTGACTACTCGGGAAAAGTGCGCGCGATAAGTTTGTTCGACAATGGATTGTCAGCAAGAGATGTTGCTCGAGAATTAAACGTTAGGCATATGTCTATAAATAAATTGCTGCGTAAATGGACCTTTAAGAATATAATTCGAAAGCAACCAGGATCAAGTAGGCAAAGAGCTACGACAAGACTTTATCACAATATGTCCGGGAGCATCCATTTACCAGCTTCCGTTCGGCGGTAAACGAAAGTGTTTATCCTACTAGTACGAGTATACGAGCATGAAGAAGACTGATTTCTACTAATATTTGCGCAAACCTACCACCGCATGGACATACATTTTCGGCGGTTAGTAATTTTCTCCGATGAATCAACATTTCCATCGTCTTCCTACAGAAACAAAACGGTTACTCGTGACAGCGGACGAAGATATGATCCAAGATATATTATGAACGTTTGATTAGTGGCCGGTTTTCTGTAGGCGGTTGGGGATGGATGTCTTTTGATGGGCCAGGGGTTATATGGAAAACAGAGGGTCATTTAAACTGTTCGCACTATAGGGATATACTGTTAATGTCATGTTGGCTAGTGTTACTGTACTGCGAGACAACATGTATTGAAACTCTACCCTGGCCCCCTATAAGTCAAGATTTAAATCCTCTTGAAAATCTTTGGGGATTTATGAAAAAGAGAATCTTCTGATAATGTATACAACAATTCAAATCAATTATGGAATCAAATTGAAACTAATCAGGAAAATGTCACCGTGGACTATTGCCAGATAGTTGAAGACAGCGTGCCGTCGCGTTTAGCAAAAGTAATAGAAAGTAACGGAGGGTGGATACACTATTAATTAATTTTTTATTTTAAACTATAAATTTATTATTTATTTACATTTTTTCTTTTCTATTATCTTTTGTTTTGTTTTATTATTATTATTTAAATTCTGTGTAAACACATTCTCTCATTTCCTAATAATTGCCAAAAATATAAAATGCCCTACGAATGCAAAACTATCAGCGAAAGAGTAAATCAAAACAAGGAAACGTAAATTCTCTTATACGCGTGTAAATCTCAACAGCAGAAATCAATATGAAATTAAGCACACATTATTCAATATGTGTGAAGGTATTCTACCTGAAAATTAGGGATGGGTACGAATTTAATCCTGCCAATATTGCAATGGATAATTTATTAATATAAAATCAGAAGACAGATACCAACCATTTATGGTAAATTCGTAACTTGAGCTAGATCTAAAAATATGAAAAACTACTCAGAAGATTGTTTAATAGCTTATTTTCAAAGTTTAAAATCAAATAAATCCTTATTGTCTACTTCTTCTATGCTAAAATCATGCTTAATAATTTATGATAATAAAGATATATCTAAATAGGCATGTAAAACTTATTGCATACTTAAAACATGCAACGAAAAATCTTCAGCCTAAAAAATCAGCAGTATTAAGCAAAGAACAAATTACTTTAGTTATTGTTGAAACACCAGATTCTTTGTTCCTACCAATGAAGGTAGTCATTTTTGCATATTTTAAATTCATACAATAATATATGTATTTATAGGGTGTATTAATAATGGGTATTTCTGGTGCACGTCGACGTTTAGAACTTTGCAAAATGTTCTGGCGAGGCATAGAATTTAAAAATAATTTAATTATTGTTACAATTACACCAACAAAAACATTTGTAATCATTAATCCGGAATGGATTGCATTAATTTGGCAATATACAACTTTAAGACAAGACAAAAAGCAACGATTCTCCTTAACATATCGCAATGGCAAGTGTGTTGCTTCACCTGTTGGTCTTAATACAACTGGTAAAATTTCAATGCAAGTAGCTGAGTACTTTCAGCTTGATGGCGCAAGTAACTTCACAGGTCACTGTTCCCAAAGAAGTTCAGCAACATTGTTGGCAAATCAAGGAGGTGACTTGCTTTCAATTAAAAGACATGGTGGATGGAAATCATCTATGGTTGCAGAAGGATATGTCGAAAATTTTCTGGATAAGTCCGAGATGTTGAATTCTCATGCAAGTTGTTGGACATCGAAAATACAACAAGATTTATGTAATAATACTATCAATGTTACCCTTACAATTGAAACCAATTGAAACAAACAAGTTAATTCCTGGAGTACCAATACCTGATTGTGAAAATAGTACTGTCAAAATTTTTAATAATTGTTCCGTTTCAATTTCTGAAAAGAATTAATAATGGTAATTTAAACAATATTTGTTGCTGTTTTGACATTTAATTACATACCTTTGAAATATAACAATTTCTATTACATTGTCTTTTATTATTTTCATAGCAAAACTACGAACTGGGCAGGGTATTATTAGGTTTACGGGTTTATAATATCATTAAATTAATCAAATTAGAGTAAGTACCAACTTTACTTCCTGCACCAGTGCTTAAAATATAATTTCCCACACTGCGTAAAATTGTATATTACGTTATATGAGTACAAAAAACTAGTTTACAAACTGTGGCAATATTTTAGCGATCATATAAGTATCCTAATTAACAATTAGCTTATGAAATCTCAACGATCTAACTATATATACTTACTAAATATATACACGAAATGATCAAGCGAGCGAAGGAGGCAGATAAAGCATATACGTATATATATATATATATATGGACAAAGATCGGAGAAACTTTGGCAAACATAATATAATGTATAACCTATAGGTACCTAACACAGACTGGAAGGTAAAGGAAAGGTATGCTAAACTAATTCCACTTGAGGGAAATGAGATCACGGAGAGTTATGTCAAGTGTGTGATGTTTAAACCAACATTAAAGACAAAATTTAATTTTACTGTTGAAAGTGGAAATGGATTATTACCATCATTATTGATATAATACGTATCTTAAACTGATTTGAAAGTGATTCTGGTATTTGGATATTAATAATTAATTAATTATTAACTCACAACATTATAATATACTTTATGCCGTGATCTTTATATTTTTAAGAATTATAAAATTTATTAAATAGTTAAGTTATAGAATAAAAACATTAATTTTTCATTTAAACCGTATATATTCATATAATAAGCATAAGTTAAAAGTATTACAACAAGTAAAAATGGGTTGCCTAACCTAAGGGGCAATGTCATTAAGAAAATGTATATATATATAAATTAAGTTTAAATATTAAGAATTTAGGAATAAAAATAAAGAAAAAAAATAAATATATGCATTCTATATTTTTATAGAAAAGACAAGCACAAGGTATGGTTTGAATATAGAAAAACAGAGCCAAATTTCTCACAAGGCGTTAGAGTGGCACTAAACACTTTAAGAAATGGGCCAGTGTTCAAAAATAAAAATGTACTAAAAGTAAATAAGAGAGAGTGAGAGAGAGAGAGAGAGAGAGAGAGAGAGAGAGAGAGAGAGAGAGAGAGAGAGAGAGAGAGAGAGAGAGAGAGAGAGAGAGAGAGAGAGAGAGAGAGAGAGAGAGAGAGAGAGAGAGAGAGAGAGAGAGAGAGTTATGTTAAAGGACGGAACAATACAAAGAGTGAATCATTTGAATGCCATTATTAAGTTGTATGAGCAAGGCCAAACAAGGCATACCCGAGATGAAAACATTAATTCAAATGGATAAAAATAGATTTCAGAACTGTACAATAATCTCAATTCATGAGAGAGTTTTATGATCATATTTAAACGTGCAGTAAATACCTGATTCTTATATCTAAAAACATTAAAAGGATATATACGGAAAAGTACTCTTTATTCGAGACGACACATTGATAAGTTTTATGTTTTAATAAATGCAGAAGCCAAATATATTTTAGAAGTTTTGTATGCATAAATACAAGGACTTCAAAGATAGCAGAGCAAATCGTGTGTGGTTTTAAAAAACCTGCAAAGAAGAAATAACATTAATATTGTTTGTAGTTGTCTGCAAATCGACATACTAGAAGCAGAGAAAAACTGGATAGAGCTTGGAAGCAGTGCAGTGGATACGAGTACTCTTTGTAATACAGTTTTCATGAAGAAAATTCCAGTGGTACATGACGTATTCCCGATTGTATCCAACAAAGGTATCTACAAAAAGAAGATAAGAATAACTTTAATCAATGGGAAAAAGAAATATATAACTAGCAATGAGAGAGGCAATACATTCGTATACAGATATAATGAGGGATGGTATTAAGAAGAAGGAAGAACATACCCACAGAAGGTGAAGAATAGCAAGTGTGCGTGACCTTCCAATGGAAAATTTTTGAGTAACGCCATTCGTATAAATATTAACTGTCAAATGCGTGATATGTTTTTTGTGATTGAGAAAACTTAAATGAAGTAAAAGCGAACCAGACGATACCAACATAAATGTTAGTTGAAGAGACGTGGTGCTGTGAATAAGTAGCTATCTTTTGTTTTAAATTATATAAGGCCGCGAAAATGAATGGATAGGGAGATGAATCCTGTCCTTTGAACTTGTTAGACGTACAAATTTTTGAAATCTTTTGAGATAGTAGAAAGAAGGAGAGTATGGGTTTTATACACTACTACAAATTCATTATTAGTTTTCAATGTATTAAGTTTTTGTTTTTGAATTCAAGTTAAATTTTAGTTTTATTATTGTTAGTATTTCTTTTTTCATTTAATAATTTCATTTTTATGTTGTATTATAAGACTTTTCAAAATGGAGGACATGAATAAAATGGAATTTGACAAATTGCATGATGAACTTAAGTAAGTTTTTGAAATGAATATTCAATTTTAAATAATTGATGGTGTAAGACGTACTCTAAAAGTACTATGTGAGAATATATGCTTTTAGCATGGCGTTGAGCATCATTAATTTAAATAAATATTGTCTTGTTAAATCGGATTAATAGTGGGAAAATAGTTAATGGTGTTGAGAGCGCTGGAAGTACTATGTGCAAATGTTTGCTTTCAGTGAATCATTAGGCATCATTAACGATTATTTTCGTCAGTTTTAATCAAAATTTTCAAATAAATAAATACGAATAGACAGGGATGTTCTTAATGGACAAGCGCCAAGCCGTTGAATGTACTATGTGCGAAAATTTGCATTTAGCGATTGATATGGGTCATTTTCAAGACATTCTCGTCGCGAAGTTTTAGATCATCAAAGCCACTATGTGCGTATGTATTCTTTGCTGGAATAAAAATTAGCTTCGTATGGGAAAGATTATTTTTTTTGAATCAAAAAATATTGTTATATTAAAAATAAAATAGCAAGATAATATTTTTCTCATATCAGTATAAAAGAATAATTATATTTTTTTTATGTTCTTGTATTGTAAAAGAAAAATTCTTGATATAGCCACATGATAACAATGTTTTGTTACTGTTTTTCTAAAAGAGAATTGTAAACATTTTTTTATGAAATTTACACTTTATTTTATTATTGACCTTATCCAAATATAAACTAAATAAGAGACACACCAGAGTAAAAGAAGAAAGACCACTGCGAGAACTCACAGGAATAAATGAAGTGAAGTTAGGGAATAGACTGATAGGTAAAGATATGACTATATTTAACGCATTCTCAGCATTCATTAAAAATATTTATGCAATTTTTGTAACGTTGATGTTAAATGATGTTTTATGGCTATGCCCAACGTGTGGCAATGCTATAATTATTCTAATATCAATGTAACAAATGTGGTTGCATTGTTGTAACCATAGCAATATGTCTATGCTTAGCTTTTGTAATTGTAGAAAATAATATGCAATACTGGGGAAATTTAATGTAGTAGTATAAATAATAATAATAATAATATTTATTTATTAAGCCAAGTTTTGTTGAATAAATAAAAGTTTAAATAAACAACATTTATCTTTATATAAACATATATGTTTAGGTTCTATTTTATTATTAAATTGATCGACATGTTTCGATTTAGTTCAATATTTATTATTTAAATGACAACTATGAATTCTTTAGAATTGGTGTAAGAAGCATAAGAGGAGAAATTTATAAGAAGCAAGCCTCCTTTCTATAAAAAACACGTAAAGGGTGAAATCGTTTTTCAGAAAGAAAAGTAAACACTAAAACGTATTACATTAGAATTATTATTATTTAGAATATATTCTGTCGGTGACAACTCAATGTTAATAATATTGCTGTTAATAAGATGGAACGTGTACAGTATTAAACGAAAGTGTGAATAATTGGCGCTGATGGTATTAGCCGGTAAATACATATTAATGAAAACGGGGAGCATTTCGTAGTTATATTTGAATTAAAATCACACTATGGAGAATAGGTTTTTGGCTTATGCGTACTAGACTAACTCCACAATGATTTGGCAATTTACTTACTACAATAACTATTCTGTAGTAGTATATTAAAATATGTTTTTTAAAACAAAAATGTCTTAAAAGAAAACAAATGCTTCACATTATCAAACAAATCCTTCACAATTCGAATTGACAGTTTGCCGATTGAGAATCGCAGCTTCCTGATTCACCCGATTTCCCGCGTTGTCTGTCTATGATTCTATTCCCAATCGGATTGTTATGAAGCTTCAAATACATTATTTTAATAAAATTATTTGTAATATAGACGTAGGAGACATACAATATTCAATTTACTGCAACTTTATGTATATCTTATAAACACGCATAACCCATTTATGCCCATGGTTACGATAATTCAACGTCAAAAAAAACAATTTCTTATGTACAAAAGTTACAATTTGTAATACTATTTGTAATTATTAATGAATGTTTGAAAATAATTATACAGTGTTCAACATAGATATTTGCATTTCCGGAAGAACATAAAAACAAAATAAAAAATGAGGTGTGGCCACCACACGACTTTTTTATACGCATGAGCGTTTCAAACTATACAAATTTAAGAATTTTTTTACACAAAAATTATTCAAAATCCTATTCTAAGTACTTCTATTCTCTTAATAAATCGCTATAGATTGCATACTTTGCAAGATATTCGAAAAAAAGTGCTACTCTCTAAGAGTAAAACTGTTACTTCAGGTTCGAATTTTGAAATTTCATTTACACAAAAGTATTGCAACTCCAGCACTAAATACTTTTGTACCCCTGATAAATACACGAGATATTGAAAATTATGTTTTAAATACTTTTATGCCCGTAACCTACCTGTCTAAAAAGCATGACTGCCGACATATTTGCAAAAAACTGATTTTCGATTGGAGTAAAAGACCTATTTCCGGTAGGAATTTCCAAAAACTTTTTAAATAAAATTTTCTCAATTTTAATTTTAAGTACATATGAATTCTTTATAAGTTTGTTTAAACTTAGTAGTTGACGAAATATTGGCAAAATTCGAGTTTTTGACTGAAGTAAACTGCTACTTCCGGTCTACTGATTTTACTGAAGAACTAATCATATCTCAAGGAGGAGATTATATTCGTAAATACAAAATTTGGAATTGATATCTATAGCGGTTTGACCGCTATCGTTGTCACACACACACACACACACACACACACACACACACACACACACACAAGACATACACACAGAGAGACAGAAATTTTTTTGAAAACCACTTTTTCGGAATCAGGGGACTTCAAAAGGTGGACGGATATCTGCAAAAATCTCGAGGTCGAAAATTTTTATCATCACAATACTTTCTTATACTACGTATAGGAAAGTAAAAAAGTGATTTGGCAAAATCTGATAGGGCTAAAAGAGCCACAAATGAACATGCGGCATTGGATGTTCTGTTACTTTTCTTAAATCTTTTGGCAAACTTCAAATTAAAAAAATAGAACAATTTGTAACTTTCTTATACCCCATATATTATATATATTGGTATTAACATACATCCATTACACTGTTATTGTTTATGTTGCATTGTATTCTAATATTGCTTGGCAAAAATAAAATTTTCTAAATAATTTCGTCTTCCATACATTACACAAATTACCTTGTATTAAATATAACAATATACTCTTTTGACAGCATGAAATATTTCTATGTATCTTTATTGTAGCTTGGAATAAGCCAATACCTATTTCAAAGTATAATAATTATTCTGATTTGATAAATGTAGAATAAACTTTAACCGCGACGCTGAGTTCGAAATAATTGTCTAAAGTAACAAAGTTTTTGAAGCGAAAAATTTATTGCGATAATTTCACTTAATTTTATTCAAATCATACTAGCAGCAGTATTCATAATGAGGTAGTTTTAAAGAATCACATTAATACCTCTGTAAATAATAGTTTGCTTCCCTAATATCAATTTAATTTATTAGAAATATTGTAGTTTTATGTAAAAACATAATTTTCATAATTATGAAGGTTTTAAAAAATCATGCCTAATACTTGTGCCCTCTTAATCAGCTACGCCACTGAAACATTTTGTTCGCGCAGCTTTGCGATGACGTATGTGATATTCTCTAAATGTTTTCACTCTACTTTAACCGAAAAATATTAACCAAACAGGGATAGTTCCTGGGACATCTCAACTCTTCAATTTCGAAATGGTTTTGGTTAGCTTAACGCATTTATTTCTCTAGGTGTTATAGGTTTACTTATCTCACAAGATATATTAGCAAAGTGTTTTCTTGAATTCCCTGAATTCGACGTCAATTTAAGTCTAAAATCTACGGTTCTCTGCTAATTTATGGTTAATAAACTTTATAATTGATCTTATTTGAAAAGTGAGCTTATTAAACAATAGGAAAATAGTGACAAGCTTTACTATATTTTACCGATAAAGATTAAATTTTTGCCTTTTATCAATATTGTTTTATTTCTCACAAAATTTGTCTCTGATTATAGAAACATACAATTTGCATATGCCTTACATAGTTAATAGACGTTTACTTTCAAAAATGTATTTACTGGAATCTTTGTAAATTGTACGTAATTTATTAGCTAGTATTTATTTTGGTGATGAAGTAAGGTTGATATATTGATATTTCAAGATTTATTGTTTATAGATTTTAGTATAAGACATATTATTACTGATGGCTTGAATTACCAGCGACACAATATGCCTCCACTTTGCATTTTGATAAAGAAATATACTTAGCAAAAACTTTTGAGAAATGGGGAATTAATTCAATTTACATTTAGGTTATCGGGTATTGCCTACGGGGTCACTAAATTCCTCTCATCAACTGTTTCTGGTGCCATCACATTCTTATCATCAGGTGTATCTGTGATACCTACTAAAGCGTCGGCAGCCACAAAATCGACATCACTAAAGACACCTCTATCCACGGGCCATACTCCGGTAGCTCTAAATCCATTACTGATGGTTACTATGGATGCAGATCGAGAATAGGCCTCACTCAAGAGAGCTGTCATATTGTATGGCGATACAGCACTTCCTGGGTTGGTCCTTAACCATTTCTGTATTGCTTGTGTAAAATACGTTTCCATAGGTTTAAAAAAACTAACGTCCAATGGTTGAAGACGATGAGTGGTATGCCCCGGCAATTGCAATAAAATAACCCAATTTTGCCTGGCTAATAATATAGCATCCAAATTCTTCGAGTGCGTTGTATGACCATCTAACAACAACAAAACTTTATTGTCATTAGAACATTTAACATTGCTAATGAAGTGTTTCAGCCACTCTATAAAAATATCTGCATTAATGTAACCTGTGTCAGATATGGTCACGATAGCTCCTGGTGATGCACCAACTTTCAATTCATTGGCCATATGCTTACGTTTGTAAATTATCATAGGCGGAACACAAATACCTGCAGCATTCACGCAACACACAATTGTGGTGTTAACACCACGTTCTCCGCTGGACATACCTCCTACTTGATGTTTCCCTCTTTTAGCCACTATTTTTCTGTTTCTTTTTTGTACAGTGGAAAATCCACTTTCATCGACATTATATATAGTCAACGCTGTAAAGCCATATTCATCGACAGTTCTCTCAAGAATGTCAAAAAACTCGTTCACGCTTTTCCTGTTGAATCCTGCGGCTCTAGCTAACGAAACTTTCTCTGGTTGTCTGACTGACAGATGTGGATGGCGTTTCATAAAATTATAGAACCACGCCTTGCCAGCCATAGCCTTTTCTGCATTAAAAGTATTAGGAATTTTATTTCGGCTGGCTAATTGAAAAGCAAGACGACGAATATCACTTATAGTCAAACCAAAGGGTCTTTCTTCTAACTTTATAATGTGCTGTGCCAGCTCTTCTTCCATATTCAGTGAGAATGTTGGTAGACGACCAGAATATTGTATATCGTTATTTGCTCTTTTATTTAGACATTTTAAGTGTCGCCGAAACGTTGGTTTGGGAATATTGTAGCGTTTGCAGCATTCATTAAAGCCATATTTATTTTCCTTGAAAGTTTTATGGCCAGTTGCATATCTTCCTAAGACCATTGGTCATATTTTCGTTATTCATCAGAAGGCATTATTTTTTTTAAGTTATAGGTTCCCACTGAGGTAGATAGGTATACAGTGCTAAAACAAAACAAAATTAATTAGAATTTTTAGGTGTCTTAACTGAATAGTTCGACAAATCGTACCAGGTACCATTTAGCGAACATGTGCTGGTACGATTTGCCGAACTATTACGGTGTGAGATTATTTTATTGTTATTAAGTTAAATAAAGTTGAAACAACTTGACACTAGCTTCAGATTATGCCGGCTTTACTAACAAATCTTACTGTAAAAACATTCATACAATTCAACTTACCGATTTATAATTACACTCTTACGCCTGGACGTTACAAATTGTAGGTTATAAGACTATTTGTGTATATATGAAATCACTTTCAAACAACTAACTTGTCGGTAAAAATAAAAACTGCTTTAGGCGATGCAATGTAAAAGCTTCAGAATATGTGCAAAAGGTGTCACTACTAACATCATCCTTCAGCAAAAAGCCAGTGGTACGATTTAGCAGGCAGTACGATATACCCGACCCTACCCTATAGAAGTATTGTCTCCACCTGTTAATTTTCTTAAATGCACTTGCTCCATTATTGGTATCCCAATCTTAACTTTATCGTTCTTTTCGTTTTGTATCGTACTTTTTCATTTTGCTTGTTTATTGATTTGCCTGTGCTACAACTAATTCTGTTGCGTCCTTTTATAAGTAGTATAAGGAAGTATTGCAATGGTAAAAATTTTCGAAATTTTTGCATATGATCATAGTTTGAAGTCTCCTGACACCGACAAAGTGGTTTGTGCGACCACGATAGCAGCGAAAGGCTAGAAATATCAATATACCAAATTATATTTACGAATACAAGTTTTCTCTTAAAATCCGATTAAATTTTCAGCAAGTTCGATAAACCTGAAGTATCAGTTTACTTCAATGGAAAAATCATTTCTTACCGATATCTTATCAACTATTAAGTTTAGACAATTTTATAAAAAAAATACAACTATGTAATATTTGATAACTCTTTTTTTCGAAAATCTTAGTAGGTCGTTTTTTCTTACCGAAAAACAGTCTCAATATCCCATCAAGTTATGATGGGTAGACAGACGTATTGAGAGTATAATAGAAATAAAACTCAAAATTGGGACTGAAAGTAGCTCATCTGCGCTTATCTGTTGGCAGGGTTTTTGCAAATATCGAGAAAGTTATCCTTTTATACAAATTTATGTGAAATACAAAGATACGCCAGAAGTAACACAGGATAAAAGAATTTGGATCAACTTTTGTATGCAAAATTCGAAATGCACATACATATCAGAAAGTCGTATGATGACCACACTTCTTTTTCTTCTTACATCAATATTATCTATATTTTCCCATTAAATTTTATATTTTATCTTTCGCTAATATCATTTGCCTTTTTTAATATGTTATATTATTGACTGGCTTTCCCTTCTTCCTTTTTCTAAAATTCATTTATATAACATCACTGAAATTTCTTTCACATGCATTTCCACTTTTTAGCCAGATTTGCGAATTATTATATCTAATTCCTTTCACAAATATTTTCCCTGTGCAATTTATTTTACATGATTTGCATATACGCATTCCTTTTCCTGACTTTTAGTCATTCATCCAGATAGAAATTTCAGTTACCTACATACGAAACTCTCGTTGAGTTTTAACTAATCAATACTCTCATTTATGTATGTGTATGCATGCTGGTAGCTTTCATGTAGTTCGGACTCATTAATAGTCTCGCAAAGTTCACTTCTAAACAAGCAAGCACTTCTAAAGTTCTGTAAAGTCTGATACAATCCTGTTGATCCCGCATTAAACAATATTTTGACAGAACGCTTATATAGTTCATGCTAGATTCTGCGTCTACTCACTTAGTAAATACATGTTGTCGTCATATACATATTACGTATTTTCAATTAGGGATTTATAGAGGTCATCTTCTCTGGGTGACATGTATTCACTATTCACTATTCACATCTATATTAGGTGTTAGACAGATTAATGATAAATCTATGAATTAGCAAATATCTGCCATTTAGAAATATTCAATAATTTTGATCGTATGCAGCTATATAATAAACTGCCCGTCCAAAAACGTAAGAACGTTAAGGCTGTACGCCCGGCCTCGAAATCGTTTTTCCCATTTCCTAATCGTATTTTTCATGAAAACCTTACCGAATTTACACGCTAATTTAAGAAAACAACGCCTTTCAATGCATAAATCGTAATTTCTTCGAAATTGTCCAAAGGGCCCTAAATAAAAATAAAAATGTAAGAAATTTCAAAAAACAAGCCTTTATTTAACATTATGTAACACTCAACAGCAATACATAAATTTTATTTTTTCTTAATTTTTAAAAATAAGGTCACGAAACGGAAAACAAAATTTTGAAATTTGGGCGAAATTCACTGAAATCAAATAGAGTATGTGGTACGCTCGCACATTGTGTCGAGAGGTAGCTCCGCCTACCATTTCGGGCAGTTTCTACGCAGTTTGCAAAATACTTCTGAGATCGGTGTTTGTTAAGAAAGTAATCGTTACTCGGACATTATTTTATCGAAACCGTTGATATTTTCTTTACAATATAGTGTACATATACAATGTCAGCGTCACAATACTTCCTTATACTACGTATCAGAAAGTAAAAGCAATATCTCTTCCCGTCCCTAACGCTATACCTGCTAGAAGCGCATGTTAGGACTCACACGGCTTGCGGGCTGGGAGTATAATTATTATATTTGACTCGCAATAATTAGCTTCTGAAACGATCTAGAAATTTATTTCTTGCACAAAAAATAATTTCGGAATGTTGGCTTTATTTTGTTTCACATATATATGGGTAAATTCTGAAAAATAAGATTAGTTACTCGATAGCTGAAATATACGTTACACAAATTGGTCGTCTACTAAAACTTTTTTTTTTTTATAAAATTTACACACCATAAAGAAAAATCGAAAACACTAGTATCATCCAAATACTTTAGGGTATAACCTTTAAAAAAAACAGATCCCTAGCTCTCTGCATTGCTAAGATATCACGAGATAAGTATTAAAAATTGAAGAAAATGAAAATTTTAAAATTTACACAAAAAAACGATTTTTCGACCTTTTTGCGATTTCGATTTTATTTTCCAACTCAAAATTTGAATCCGGCAGGTGATTTTACATATTCAGCTTCACCTTTTTTGTGTGTTTGAGAAAATGTAGATTGTCTAATTTAGGGGGGGTTGCTTCCCGACTGCAAACGTGTCGGCCAACCGGCGATTATCTGAGACCACAACGCAGCCATAAATTACAGGCAGATTAGATTAGGTGACAAGTTCTTTTCTCTATCTTTTTCCTCAGCATAAGACAGAGCACGCGGACCCTTAAACATTTGTCTTTTATTACATTTACAGTGGTACGCCTATTTCAAATCGAACTCAGCTTGAAGCGGGCGTCCAGCCTTAATTATTCAAATTTTAGTTCACATTGGTAAAAATATCGCAAGAAACTCTTGTTGTCTAAAGAAATCTATTAACGAAATAAATACATTTGCTTTGCGCTTAAAACATATTTTATTCTTTTTTTCCTAATTTCTTAACTTTTGTCATAATATATTTAAAATTTCTTGTTTCATAGTCACACTTTTTATATGTTGCTTTTGCATTGGATTTCTTTATTCAGTTGCAAATGTAAGGAGACGCCAACTTAAGTAGCACAACAGGCGCTTAATTATAATTTCTGGGTTAACATATCTCTGAAATTGATAATCACCTATTGGAAAACATTATGACAGCAATTACTATTACACCTTTTTTATGTTGTCCATAATAACCATCACGTGGAAGACCGTACAAGATCTTAAGATCCTCACGGTCATATGACAGGTATCATTTTTCAAGTTTAAATTCATATTGTGTTTCTTTTAGGAATATTGTTCCAGTTGTTAAGATTTGTCAACTTAATATCGAAGGTATATTCCAAAGACAAATAAAATTCATGCAGCATCAGTGAATTGACTGGTTTCAAGAGGAGAATAGTATGTTTTTCAATTGGAATATGATCGGGGGTCCAGGTTGTGATTGCGGAGCTGAGATTGAAACAGTTATACATATTATTAAAGAATGTCCTCTAGCTAAGTTTGAATTTGGATACGCGGACTTACATAATTTAACTCAGAGGCTGTTGCTTGGATCTTAACAACTAAATACCTTTAGTTTTGTGGCACTGTGATGTAGGTTTTTTTATTCTGCAGGTTTTTTCCTACATCCTAGACCAAATGGTGCAGTGTTTTTAGAGGCCCCCCTGCAGTTATGGCCCTTCTAAATATATTTCTACTTTTGTAATACAATTTATATATGTTTCTTTTCTTGTACCTGTCATGTAGTTTCATACGAATATATATATATATATATATATATATATATATATCTTTATATATTCTTATATTTAACTCATATGCTCTTGCTGATGTAATAGAGCCTATACTTGCTTAACTCCCAATCTGTCAGGATTCTGCACTGTGGTAATGCCAGTTTCGTCAACATCCTATATACAGGCTGTTTTCAGAGTCCATTCAGTCATTTATTTTAACAAGTTGTACAACTCGTAAAGAGGAGTCAGTTACTAAAAATCATATTTATATAAAATTTGCAGAATAACAGATTTACAGTAATTGTAGTTGCTAGTTACAATAAATATGAGAAAAATGCATGTTCACTGGTAGCATCCCGTTATTACAAAAATTGTTCATAATAATCACCATTAGTTCGGTTAGCGTAAAGTCTTGCTCAGCGTATCCATGACTCACTAACTAACTAACTAAATTTACAAACATCCGCCGAGCCCGTTGATTTTTTAAAGGAAACCTGTCCGCGTACAAACGACACGCTGCCACTGCATTTTGTTGTCATTCCCCGTAAGTTAATATAATGTCCACCAGTTCATTGTTGTCATAATCGTCTGCCATTTTTATCGCACAAAATACCTAACAATAAAAAATATCACTCACTATGTATTATTTAACGAATAATTACCACTAGTCAAATCGAAAATACCACTAAAAGCTGTACAACAATACAAAATACTAGCAAGACGCAGTGAAATAGCAAGCAAAAAATTTCTGGTTTATTTTTATTTTAAATAAAATTCTGAGAATAACATAGCATATGTTTTCGATGTGCGTATGTCTGTATTCTCAACCACTGCGTTGTAAATGGTACCTGAAATTTTTTGCTTTCTGTTTATACTGCGTCTTGCTAGTAATTATTCGTTAAGTAATACAATGCATAGTAGTTATTTGTTATTGTTGGGTATTTTGTGCGATAAAAATGGCACACGATTATGACGGATACGCCGAGCAAGACTTTGCGCTAACCGAACTAATGATGATAATTATGAACAATTTTTGTAACAACTACCAGTGAACATGCATTTTTCTCATTTTTATTGTAATTAGCAACTACAAAGACTGTAACTCTGTTATTCTGCATGTCTTATATAAATGATTTTTAGTAAACTGACTTCTCTTTATGAGTTGTACAACCTGCTAAAATAAATGACTCAACTTTGAAAACAACTTGTATATCACTTGGGTCAAAATGATAACTACTCTGAACAGTAAGTGTTATAAGGCAAATTTTCGGACTTCATGTGGATTTAATCCGAAGTATATCTCGGACATCTTTATTAAATACGAAGCTAATCGAGCTTGGACCCCGTCTGTTCACAGCTTACTCGGTGACAAGGGATCACGTAGTTATTCTTATTACGGGTGTCATAATTGTGGTTTTCACTATGGATTGGATATTTTTGTGTGAGATTAATGTGTAGTAACCTAGAAAGGATGTAGCAAGACGGCAAGGTAAGTATATTTAAAGTTTTAAAAAAACTTCTACAACTCGTTGTTGAATTTACTCCCATTATTGCTCTGATTGCTTCTTTCTGTTGTAAAAATATTGTCCGTGCCGCTGCTGATCCACCCCACAAGAGAATTCCGTAAGTGGGCCTACTATGGAAACTTCCAAGGTATATCAGCCGTGCGGCATCATTTCCAGCAATTTTCTTTATTCTTCGTACTGCATATATGGATCTTGAAAGTTGGTACTGCAAGTTTGTGACTTGGTCGGCCCATGTTAACCTTAAATCGAAGAAAATGCCCAGGAATTTCGTTGATCTTTTTTAGCTATTGTCTGTTGAAAACACCAAAGTTTGGGTCTTTTGCGTATTGATTTGCACCAAACCACTCCCCAGCTTCCGCCAGAACATTTTCTGTATCTTACATCAAACTAGTACCTTTGTTTCGCAAAAGGAAGGATGTATCATCTGCGTACATTATGGTCTTATGGCAATGGACATTTGCAGGAATATCATTTATGTAGAATAACACAGGCCCCAATATGGATCCCTGCTGTACTCCCCATTCACTATCTCCGCTTCTGTTAGTTGTTCATTCCAGCACACCTGTTGTTCTCTGTTGGTCAAATAGCTTTCTAATAGCTGGTGAGAAATGCCACGTACTCCGTAATGTTCCATTTCCCCTAAAAGAAGGTCGTGATCAACACAATCAAATGCCTTTGACAGATCACAGCAGAATAGTTTCAGGTTTCCTTTTTGATCGACGGCATCTGCAACTGCGTTTACAAGTTCAGTCATTGCTATGACTCTAGATCGTTGTTTTCTAAAACCATGCTGCGCCTCACTATTCAAGATATTTAACTAAGCGAGATGTAATTGCTTACTCAAATATTTTTGAAATTGTTGGCAGTATGGGAATTGGCTTATAATCGTTGAGACCGTCCTGTTGACCGAATCCTAGTTCTTTTCAGTTACATCGGAATAATACCATGAAAAAACAGGGAATATATTAAATGCGCGAGAGGACCGCTCACAAAATGTATGACTTGTTTAATTAAAGTTGTCGTTAAACCATCGATATCCCTAGTACTTTTGCTCTTGAATTTCCTCGTTATATCGATTACTTCTTCTTCGGTGATGGGAGATAGATATAATGATGATGTAATGTTTTGCATTTTTTGAGTCGCTAATAGTGAGATTGCGCACAACGATGGTCCTGGTACATTCCCTGCCAGCGTTTCACCCACGCCTGCAAAGAACTTGTCAAAATCTTCAGGGGAATTAATCTTGATAATTAATTAGAAAGAAAAACTCGTTTCACAAAAATATATACGATTTATTTCATAAACTAAATGTACATTTCGTTTGCCAAGCAAACATCATCGGTAGTATACAGATTCATTCGTGTTTTTTTACATTATATATATGTTCGAAACGTGGGGGGTATGCATTCTTCCGGTCTCTGCTGTTTCTTCCCTCCGCCTGTTTCACTCTAGCATTGCATGGTCGGCACTATATTCATCATATAACACCTCAACAAATAGTTTGATATTTATACATAATTAAATAATATATACGTAATTCAACTAAACACATTAGTTTTCAAATTGAAATAAATGTAATTACTTTAAAATTTCTTAGAATCAATTTATTGTATGAATCAGTACATCATCATCTTATTGTAAACGTTATATTGTAATCGTATTGTCATTTAGCGAACGATATTGCTTCTCAAATTAAGTTAAAAGATGAATCGAATACTTCACCGGTTGTGATATTTAAAATTACTTCCGCAATCCTCAGGACCCCATTCAACAAAATGTTTGTCATTTCCAGCAAATAGCAACTGTCATTCAGGTGTGAAGCAAATTTGTAAACGTGTTACAAATAAAGCATAGCATGGAGTTATGTACTGTAATGGATTGAACATGCATATTTGTATGCGAGTGATTTCAGTTATTTGGTCGAGTACGTCCGTGAACATCGAGACATGTTATCTAATGGACAAGCTAACCAAGTTGTTACAGGAATAGTAGGTTGTGTAGTATAGAATGCAGTGTTTCTTATTACTCGCAAATTGATGATTTAGTAAACAATTATACAAGCTGCAGTAACTTAATTGTTTCAAAAATAAAAATGCTTATGTACTGTCAGCAATAAATTACATTTTTATGATAGATGAACAATAAGCATGGTAATTTTCTAAGATCTTCAACGATAAAAACTTAATGAAGATCTCTTATATTACACCAACCACTGCTAATGCAGTATTAGTTAATTTTGATTAACAAAGGCTCGGTTAGATGTATTTTTGTTGCGCCAACCGTGATTTCGTTTATATCTTTTTTTTAACCCTAATAAAGGGTATAAAATAAACTGATAATACTTCATAAATCATAAGGCTGATAGAAATGACGATAGATCACAGGCAGATTGCTTGCATACAAAGGCAGGAAAAACAGACAACTTTAGTATAAATAAAGGAATCAGATAAGGAAAAGCCCCGTCAACAACACTGTTTAATATCACTTTAGAGGGTAAAATCAAGGAAGTTGATACAAATGGGGGATTCGGAAGGAAGTCAGTTCAGATAATAACGTATGAGAACGATATAGCCTTAGTAGCTAGAGATGAAAATAGTTTGACAGAAGTAGTCAGAAAAATATCCCAGGAAACGCAGAGCTGAGGAGTGAATATCGAAAAAACTGTAAAACAAAAAACAAAATATATGACATATAAGAGATATACAGGGTAAAAGCATGAAAATGAAATAATTAAAGAGCTCAAATTTAAAGAAGTAGAAAGCTTTAAATACTTGGTACAATAATAAAGAGGAAATATGATAAAACCGCAGAAATTGCCAGCAAAACACATCCGGAAACAAAGCATACTACAAATTCCTAAAAAAATCTTAAAAAAGAGGAACATAATAACCTACGCTGCAGAAACAATCATACTGACAAACAGAAACAAGGCAAAACTACGAATACTAGAAAGCAGAATCCTAAGGACAATACACGGACTTAGAGGAGAAGGAAACGAATAACCCAACCTAATCAGAAAATTTTTAAAAGAAGAAGATATAATAGCGTACATAAATGCTCAACAGATATGATTGTGTAGACCGATTTGCCGGAAACACAAAGAGACACCGGATCAGGCTATCAACTGGAACGATATTGAAGGGCTGCCCATGTTTAAGAAAGGAAGACCAGGTAAAACCGACATAACCATAATGGGTACAACGATGGGCAGAAATAGTCAATGTCAAGGAAGCATGTAAAAAAGTAGCAGATAGGGCTAGAACGCATAGAAAATTTATAGAAAAAAGGAATAAAAAGAGGTCATCACCCACGAGAAAACAATAAGGTGGTTTCTATGCCGCAGGGATATATAACTATATACGATATATATAATCGTGATTTGATCTAATAATAAATTACCTAATATCTGTTAACAAATTGTATCTTAGAAGTCGATTAAAATTAATGCTAACTGCAAACTTTGATAAGTAAAGTTATCTTTCACATTCGTAATTCCTTTATTTTGTGTGCACTATTATTAGTTATAATATAATGATTAATTCTGTCGGTAATACAAATATTACGTCACATCTGCTGAAGAACTAAGTACTGGAAATTTTAAATATGCTGTCGAGACCGAATGTATATAACCCCTGGAAAATTTCTACCTTATGGGTTATAAAATTAGGTATTGGTTTGCATATAAAAAAAGGTCCACTAAATGACATTACTATATTATGAATGTCCAGAATAATATCACGAATAACAACAAAAGTAGAATCTAAAGCATAGAATTTCAAATGCCTCGAACATGCGAAAGAATTTTAGAAAGTATGAACAATTTTCATAAAATTGTGTTGATTGCACACATAGGTATAGAATATTATCACTGCGCATGGTTACTTGGTGACAGTAGTTACGTTAGTAAGGATAATGTATTAACATCAGTTGTAAACCCAACTTTACCAGCAGAAGAATGATATAATATAACCCACTTATAAACACAGTAATTTAGTTGAAACTACTGTCGCAGTCTAGAAAAGAAGGTTTCCTTTTTGTCAGTCGATCTAAGAATTACACCCAAAAGAGTTTTACCTACAATTTAGCAGTTTTATTAGTTGATACTATTGATGATGCTGATAATTTGCTATTGATCAATTTGTTATATATTTCCGGTGATTTTTTAAAGTAGAAAATGAAAACATTACTTTTTCTCTATAGCATTTCTTTACATGATTATAATTTTGAGCAGCCTAGAAATTATTTTTTCGTTGCTTTAAGATGGCCATCTGATAAAAAGAGAATCGTCACGTGGCTACTGTGTATTTCTAACCTTTTCCAACATATTAGGCGTGTATTATGTGTTGCATACGTAAGTGTACTTTATTAGCCATCTGGTTGCAAGTAGCAGCAGTATAATCTGTAAAACAAATTTATTGGATAAAAGATGGTACTACAATTGCAACGTATTGTTGTGTGCTGTACCAGCATTATTTATTAAATATAAATTTAATATTTTTAATATTCTATGTGTAAACTAATTTCTCAACAGCACGTACTTTATAAGTACTGGTGAGTTCTAGCAGTGTATTCAGCCCCTTCTGTCTCCTGGTAAATCTCTTGCGTAGTATTATTCTGGGATAAGGTTTTAATTTATTGTACAGAAAAGTCTACGTTTATATAAAAATCATATTTATATATTTTTATTAGAATATCAATTATATTATATCCACATTAAAATTTATAATACACGTAATAGAAAGAAAACATTTCTACCATCTTTCGGTTATAATGTTTTGTAGTATATATATATTTATAATGATAGTCATGAGATAATTATCCTGTTTTAAATAACGAAAAATTCGATTCTCAATAGGTTATCTATTAATATTGAGCTAATTCTCTTTTACCAGAAACATTATATTTGCACGTAATGCCCTGATAATCTAGAAGTTCGCAATGGTTAATGTTCAAAGTTTAGCATGAATTGATCACTAGCCTCAATCATTCGCACGTATTGGTGCTAGCGTTTCAATATCTGCCACACAGAAACATTCCCCTTTTTAAATATATTATTATATTTTTGAAAATTTTAAATTAATGATAAGATGCGAAAATTAATGATGCCTGATAATGTATTGGAGAATAAACATTCGCAAGTAGTATTCTCCCAAACACCCAACACCATTAATGATCCTTTCTGTATTATATAAAAAACTGATGAACTATTATTTTAACAGGATAATATCTATTTAACTCTTACTGCTCAACGTTATACTAGAATAAACATTTTCACCGTTGTATGCTTAGAAACACATTGCAACATTAATAATCCTTTTTAATTTAACAACTTACTTTGTTTCATCAAATATCTATTCAAACTCTGCCTTAGGCATCTCCATATTTAAATATAAAATTATCAAAAAGAAAATTATTCTAAATAAAAATGAAAATGAAAAGTGAAATTATATTCTAATACAAACTAAATACTTATACGTTGAATCGTAGTGTATTCAACACTACGTTTTAATTCTTTGTTAGCTTTCAAAAATTGTCTTTTTCCTTTGAAGTCGAAATAAGAATTCATTCTTGTTTATTCTTGTTTTCCAATTTTATACCTGAAACAAAACAATAACGCCCGTCGATTACGCCCTCCTTTGAACTAAACTTTGACATCAAGCATCTTCGATGAAATCTCTGCCGTTCATTTTCTGCAAGTTGTCGTTGTTACACTAACACACACGCACATATTGTCTTTGACAGTTCATTCACTAAACGTCAACACTTTAAACCGTTTTCTTATCTAAAAGTCTTTTCTTAATTGTTCTGTATCTCCAACGGTAGGTATATTTTTCTTAATACAGTCCCTCCTTGTATTTGTTTATAAACTTATTGCCTTTCTCATTATTTGTTAGACACTTTCTTCTCCCATTCGCTAACACAATCCTTAATTTTCTTTTAGAAATGTCTGGACCTGGTAAACTCGGAAACACATTGCAGATGACAGGAATTCTTCTTTCCATATCACTTATATTACAACGATTAGCCAGTTCCACCACGTCGTCTTACATTTCTACCCAGGACTTTCCTTACAGTAATACATTTATCTGCAAGTTTTTATACTATATTTCTCGTTGTAGGTCTCAAAACCATACAAGTCTTTCACAGTCTATGAAACTTCTGTGTTTACACGTACAAGTTCATGAATGTATATTTTTATTCATTCAGCTGTTGTTTGTATAAAACATTATTGCTGACCATTTTGTGTTAGAATATTTAACTTATATCCTTTTTTATTTATAGTCATAAGTTTTATATTTTTAAGCATGATTTATTAAAATCCCTCTTATAAAATTTATTACATTGTGCACGTTTAAATTACATTATTTATTCAGCCATATTTCTGTCTCGTGCAAAACGAATGTGAACCTATTCATATAGTTTTATAGTGTTTAAATGACTCACTCTCTTTTACTAGGTTTAAGTACCTTTTTATCTTTATTTTGTACTTATATAATACTTAATTTTAACACTTATTTAACCTATAATGTAATAATAAAATAATTTTGTATTTGAATTGTTCATATTTAAATATATGCAACCCATCATACAATTGTGTTATTAGTATTGCATGATGAAATTTTCAGTATACATTATTTAAACTTTAACTTAATATTTTCTTTAACACTTAAAATAGTTCTTAATACTATTCTTATTTTTAAATATGCAAGGACCACGGCAGGATGTCTGATTGCAATCAAATTATTTAGACCGACCAGACCGTTTTTTTTAGATAAAAAGACAGAGTTTTTATCGTAGTTCTCCATTATCAGACATAACTTGTATTTAATGTAATATAAAAATGAAATGTTAGCTTAGAAAAAGAATTTTATGACCTCATACACGATTTAATAGAATACGTTTCTATTTTGAAATCATTGACATTTACCCTAACTTTCCTAAATTGTAAAAATGCAAATAACGTCCGCACAAGAATAATAGGAAAGGTTGTTCTATAACATACTGTTACATATAATGTTTGTTAATACCTATGTAGATCTATGTCCTTCACCTATTTGATTTAGATAATAAATAGGTATTTTTTAGTGATTATTGCATTTCTGAAAAAGGAATCTATAGGGTGATTCAATTTTGATGGTCACCATGAGTATTTCGCTTATTATTTGGAATAGAGAGTAGGTTTGAGTTTGACAAAGGTGGTAAATTTTGTGTTTTGTTATGTAACTTGAGCATTTACCAAGTCTTAGTTGGAAGAATTAGATTGGTAGATGAGAGGTAACACTTGAGCGCGAAAAACATAGTTACCGAGTATCTTGTTAATGGTTAGTTTTTCAACATTTATAATGAATACAAAAGTATTCAGAAGTAAGTTTGGAACTACGTTTGCATAAAAAACTCAAATTTCACAGAGGCAGTACATTTTTATTCTTATAGATAAATAGTTTTTTTATAGAAGTATCTCGCCAAGTATTTATTTATTTTCGTTTTTTGACAATTAATAATAAAAAGACTATAAAATAAACTGTTTATTTAAGAAAACCCGTAAGTAGTGAACCTGTCAATGTAAGAAACACAAGGCCTATTGTGTGTGTAAAAGTAAGAAAACGAGAAATAATCAATATATTTCACATACCTACAACAGTCTAATTAAATAGGTTAAATCTACATGTGTGCTTAGAAAGTAGCCTTGGATTATATGAAATGCCTTCTTTGTCATAAAGTGTTTTATTACTAAAGGGCGGAATATATGCAAAGTGCATATATTTGCATATTTTAACAAATTTCACAAAAAATTGCATATTTCAGCAAAAATAAAATTTGTGTGCATATTTTTATGTTTTTCGTTTTATGAAAAGATTAAGTGTGACCCTGTATAGGAATTTCCAAGTAATCAGCTTGCCTAATGGAGAGCAGATGTGGTCTATTCTTTTATATTTATATTGTATAGTTTTTATTATTATATGGTTTATTGCCGGCATTTATTGGGTGTTTAGGAATTTCCAAGTAATCAGCTTGCCTAATGGAGAGCAGATGTGGTCTATTCTTTTATATTTATATTGTATAGTTTTTATTATTATATGGTTTATTGCCGGCATTTATTGGATGTTTAGGAATTTCCAAGTAATCAGCTTGCCTAATGGAGAGCAGATGTGGTCTATTCTTTTATATTTATATTGTATAGTTTAGTTTGTCGATAGATTCCAGTGTGAAAAGAGTGATTTCGAAAATATTTTATTTCAAACGCCTAAAATGCCGAAAGCCGCTTCGTGGATTAAAAATTTTCCTGAGTTGGAGTTTAGTGGGGATAAAGTGTTTTGCAAAGTTTGTGCCAAAATCATTGTTTGTGAAAAGAAGTTCCAAATTGATCAACACTTGAAAACAGCTATGCATAAAGCTAAGTTGCAGAAAAATAAATCAGTGCCTGTTCAGCAGTGTGTGCAAACCGCATTTCAAAATGTCAAACCAAAGAGTGAAAAGGAGGTGTTTCATCAAGACTTATGCAAAGCTTTAGTCGCAGCAAATATACCTTTGAAGAAACTGCAAAATACACAATTCAGAGATTTTTTGCAAAAATATTGTAATCAAAACATCCCTGACGAATCCACACTTAGAAAGAAGAATGTGCAAACAGTATACGAAACCGTAATGGGAGAAATTAAAGCTACACTGGGCGATGAACATTTTTATATTATTGTTGATGAAAGCACAGACTCATGTGGTCGATATATCGCACATCTTATGATTGGAGGGCTTCAAGAAAATGAGCCAGGGAAACCATATTTAATATCTTCTAAACAGTTAGACAAAACAAATAATGAGACCGTAACTCGATTTATTCAGCAGTCTCTATCAAATTTTTTTTTACCAAATCCAGTTCCAGTAGAGAAGTTTTTAGTGTTTTTGTCTGACGCAGCGCCGTATATGGTTAAAGTAGGCCAAAACTTAAAAATATTTTATCCCAATATGGTACATGTCACTTGTCTTTTACACGGGATAAACAGAGTTGCAGAAATTATTAGAACAGCATATCCCTTGGTGAACAAATTAATTTCAAATGTAAAGAAAGTGTTTTTGAAAGCACCTCTAAGAGTGCAGATCTATAGAGAGAAATTGCCAGGAGTTTGTTTACCTCCAGAGCCCGTAATTACTCGATGGGGAACATGGATTAAGGCCGCGATATTCTACGCAGACCATTTTGAAGCCATTAAAGACATAGTTTTAGATTTAGAAGACAATTCGCAGTGTGTAGTGCAAAGTCAAGCATTATTCAAAAATGTAAATTTAGCTAAGGAACTTGTTTTTATTAAGGTTAATTTTAGTTTTGTACCAGATATAATAACTTCGTTAGAAAGTAGGAATATAAGTTTAAGAGAATCAATTAATATTGTTGAAACTTTTTCCGAAAAATGCAAAAAAGTTCCCGGTGATGTAGGAAATCAAGTAAGAAGGAAACTGGAAGTTATTGTGGGAAAGAATGAAGGCTTTAAGTATTTAATGGAAGTCAAAAATATTTTTGATAGTAAACCATCCAACGAAGTAATACCTTGGCCTTATAACTTACTACCCAAATTAAAAAAATGCCAGATCACATCGGTAGATGTTGAAAGAACTTTTTCTTTGTACAAACATATTTTTACAGACAGAAGGCAAACATTTTTATTGGAAAATTTTGAAAAATATATCGTTATAAATGCATTTTATACTATTTCAGGTTGAAAATTGTACCTATTATGTTTTTCTTTTAATTTTACTTAAAATAAATAATTTTTGTAAGAGTCGGCGTTTCTTTATTTCCATTTTTCCATGTTATATTCAAGGCATATAATTGCATATTTTGACAAATAAATGCATATTGTTGCATATTTCAGAGAAAAACGATGCATATATATGCGCATATTTTAACTGAATTGACGTGCATATATTCCGCCCTTTATTTATTACTTTTGATACCGTATCAGCTATTAGAATGACCAATTCAATTCGAAAAAAATTTGAAAGGCTGCCCTAAAATTTATCCGACGTGTGGATTTCCCACGTTAATAAGAAATACTAAAATATAATTAAAAACGAGATCTGCAGAATATTGAATTAAATTTCTGTATAATTTTTATTACAGAATTGCAGAAAATAGATTAAAAATGTTGTATAGGTACCTAAATAACTTGCCTAATAATTAATACTAGTGGTCGACGAGTGGCCGAATTTTGACCTTAATTCATTAGTTTTTTAAGTTTGAGTTATTGAAGTTCTTTTGTCAAAAAGTATACTTCTATAACCATTGCACACATTTTCTTTTCAGTTTTTTATTGCGTCAGCTGCGAGCGTGTAGAAATACGTCATTATGCATTAATTTTCGAGTTAATTAATTAATGTATTTGTAACACATATTATATATAAATTTTATCTTTCTGCACTCCTTCTCCATATGAACTTTAACTATGCCAAATCTCACACTAATCCTTGTGCGCAATATGCTTAAAAAGGGGTACAAAGTTTTTTCGTCGCGTATTAATATATAGACAGTTCTATTATTTATTCATTTCAATTTTAATAGGATTTCACAGAAACGAAATAGTGTTCTAGTTTTAATATAAAAACTGAAAGAATATATTTTGTCATATTAAGGTGGCTACCTCGCCAATCTCAGTTACACTGCAAACATGAGCTGCTCGGTATTAAAACAATCGGATATTTTAATAAACGTTTAACCATGTCTCAATATTAGTACATTCGGATATCTAGCCGACAACTAAAAATTGTTCTCTAGATCCGATACCGATAGTATCTAGTAAGTGCCGCAATTTCAGAATATTTTTTTTATTTAATATTAAGAAATAAGATATTTCCTACAAACGTATTTTATCGAATGCACATAAATAACTATCTGCTTTAATTAAAAGTATTGCAATTAAACATGAACGCATAAGTAGATGATTTAGTGTTAGTGGGACATTAAAATGCAACTGGACTGAAGTATGACAAAATATATAAGAATATGAGAGCAAACTGTATTCGATTAAAATTTTCTACACACATAATTTTTTCATAAATCAAAGTTAACATTTTGAGCGTTCCCATTGTTTTAATTACATTCGGTTAAAACCTAGTGCATGCGTGAGTTATTTGATTTATCTGCAGGGTGCTTGGCGGGCAATGTTTCAGGTATTCTCATAGTAACAGCAACACGCTGTTCTGCCTCCGCCATATCATAGTTTATTTATATTGATGTCGGACCATTGTTTTGCTTTTATCCCCTCTTCGTCGATGGCTATTAAAATTCACGCGAGTGGAAGCGAATAGGAAAATGTCGCACGATTAAAAAGCCCGAAATTTATATCTAGTAAAATTGCGAGCCATTTGCGAACATTAGTTTAATATATCTCGTTGCGAGAGAGAATTATTAATTCTGAAAGTTTTATTGAAAAATTTGTATCTTTCCAGATGAATGTATATTGCTGGTAATAACAGTGGAGTACATGTGTAGCCAACACCTGATGCTTTTAGATAAGTAATACCGAGTGAATTCGAAATAGATGCTGACATAAAACATAATGTTCTTCCTTACGGCAATGAATTTGATATGAAAATTCATATTACGATAAGCAAAACTAACAAATTCAAATACGTAAATATAATTTTAATTTAAAAAACAGATATAATACTGTTGAAATAAGAAAATAGTCTTAGCGTATGTAAATATAATGATAATAATAATAATAATAATAATAATAATAATAATAATAATTAAGTCACCTAGCAGGAGTCACTTACAAAGTATTAGGAATGTTTATACTGAAATCATTTAAATAAACTCTATATTCTTTGTTTGACATTTACGTATCAGCGCAGACAAACTTTTTAAATGGCATCCGCCGTGGTTTAAAGAGAATTGGTGGTAAGTCTTCTTTATTGAAATTTAAAGCTTACGGAATTGTTGTTAAAAAGCAAATTGGAACTGCATACAAGGACTATACTTCGAAAGTGCACACATGCATCGGTGATGACCCTATCTGAAGTTCTTGTCATTTATTCAATCTATGCGAGCTGCCTCAATGAATCCCAGGGTCGATTCAATGGAATGGTAACATATTTGACTACCAGCAGCATATGGTAAATGGCTTTGCAATTTATTTCGGTAGCGTTTATAAGCCTAGTCAAGGCAATGAGTTGGAATATTGTGATACGCGGACTAGACATTTAGGTGGATCAGCAATGACTGGACTCGATATTGAGACTACCATTAAAAAATTGAAAAATAAGATGACGTCTGGTCCGAATGGATTATCAAGCTTTTTGATACAAGACTGCCGCGCAGCACTTGTTGAGCCATTGGTAATTAGTTTTAACTTGGCCTCAAGTACAAATACTTTTCCAGACACCTGGACGATTTCAAAAGTCTGCTCACTTTTGAAGAACGTCCCTCTCGGTGATGTAAGTAGTTGCAGACCAGTGTCCATACTGAGCAAATTTGCTAAGGTGTTTGAAATGATGGTTTATTCCCATGTACATCCTAGCATTTAGAAATCACGGTTTTTTGGAAAAGAGATCAACCCTTTCGAAACTGGCATGTTTTTCTCAGTATATTTTAGATACACTTAATATGCACTTTTTTGTACTTTACATCACATTTACAAAATAAGTCACAAAATGTGTACTACAACGGATGCAAGTCTCATACATTCATTATTTCATCGGGAGTTCCGCAGGTGTACAATCTTGGTCCCGTTCTTTTCCTAATATTTATTAGAAACCTGATGGGTTTGATTAAATGACCATTAATGTACTTTCGCTGGTGACTTGAACATATTTGCAACTGTCGTTATCTTCAATAATGCCTCGATGATATTACTACCTGGTGTGCGCAAAATAATTTAAATTTCAATGTAACGAAGTGCCATGTGGTTAGCTATACAAGAAAAACAAAGCCGGTAATGCACGGCTTTACAAATAACCACTCAATCGTCAGCCATTAAGTATCTAACAGTATATTTTGATTTATAAGTTTACTTTTACGGACATAGCTTGAATATACTAGTTTAATTTGAAGTCCTTTTTATTAAACTCATAAATTGTATTTTCAAAAAATGTAGCGCCAACTTTTAAAGTACCTATGCTTTCAAGATGTTCTTCTTCAAGAGGTATGAATTACTTTTACTACTGCGAAGTTTGATATGTACTAGCTAGTGCGAAGTTTTTTCATAGACTGTTGCGTAATGGCGCAGACTCTTTAATTTGCTTTTGTGGTTACAGTTTTACTTCTACGCGCCTCATAGCGGCAAAGTTCTACTTTATATAAACTATTAGCAAACACTAACAACTCACTTAGCTCACCAATTGTTTTACGTGTCGAACCTTCAAAATTATGCGCTCTCAATGTGTCATTAATTTTAGTCTTCTGCCCCAGATGCTCGCGTGGCTAAACAATTTTTTGTATAAAACCTAAAGGTTTGCTAAAATTTTGGAGGATAGTTTCTTCTCCAAATTATTATTTGTTAGATTGTTTGTTTTGTTTTTCTGATTGTCCCTCCTTTATTAATTTTGTTATTAGTCTAGTTGCATGGCTATGTTGCAAAATGTAATAACATTTGTTTTTGGTGCTAACATTTATTATAATAATTGGATATTTATGTACATATCTATCTAGTTTATAGCTGTAGAGCACACTATCTGCTAGTGTTAGCGTTTGTCCTTTGTGTCGATCTTGTAATCTTTTGGATAAATAAACTGAATGATTATTATTATTATTTTGCGAAAGTTAAGAATATTAATATTAATATATAAATTAATTAACAGAAATGAGTCCCTGATTATATGACTTACAAAGATATTTTAGGTTGTCTGCTGCATAACGAATATATCCTTAATATGTCGGATTAAATTAAATAAGCTGAAAATAATCGGCGAAACTTTAAAGGAAACATTACGAAGCCATTGATTTTCAATTTGCTTCAATAACTGAAATAAGCGACGAATAAAGTAAGCTTCGACCTGGCGTAAGAACATTACCTTCATTTTTTACAAAATACTATCGAGTTCGGGGTGGAAAATGACAGAACACGCTTCAACAAAAATTGCTACGAAGTTAGCAGAAAATATAGGGTTTCCGGTCTTACCATTTCTTGTGTAATAAGAGATACTTTGAACATAAAGCAAATTGTTGTGTTACTTTCGAAATATGTTACGTGATATATCGAGTTTAGTAATAAAATTGAGACAGTCGCTTTGCAAAATTAACATATTCCCAAGGACACGACGTTCGATATCTGTATTTTTGTAGATATCAAGATCTTTAATAGATAAAATGCATATGTTAAGATAAATGGATTTTATATTCCTAAATTGGTCACTTTCGTATTTCTACAGGGTTTTCAAGTTCCAATTTGTAAGAATATCGTTTATTTGATATTTTAAATATCGATTTATAAAAACATAAAATTAACATTAAACAATAAATACTGTGACTTACATATATACATTTATACGTAAATCGTATATGCATATATGCATGTGTTTGGGATACACACATACATTAAGTGCCATTGCCGACAATGGAACGCACAGACACCGGTGTTTCGGCCTTTGAGGCCTCATCAGTGCACGTGGAGACTATCGACAATTGCTTTAAAACTTAAAACGCTACTTATGTCAGTTTTGCGTGGTAGATGCAGTGAGAGTACCACATCGACATCTAACACCCAAAAGATGACACAGAAAAAGCGATTTATATTATTTACTGCTTGATGTTAGTTTTAACATCCATGTGTTTACACTTTTCATTTTCGTTTACATTAAACAAAGTATATGGCACACATAACAACTATCCCTATTTCTCCTGATGTCATCTACAGTTTATTTTTCATCACTTTGTAGTGATTTTGCGCAAAATACAAGTGTAATCCTTTTCAAAGGAATTTTGACTTCATCAATAGAAAACGGGTCTACATAAAAATAGCTAGAGAGCTCAGAAATAATCGAAACGGGAGATATATAAAGAGATTGATAAATATCGAAAAAGCTTTACGCGAAAGCCTCAATAATTTGATGCGGCTTTGTAATATCACCATCCTTGTCGTTTTTCGTGCAACCTGGAAACCTTGACCTGCTAGTCCAACTGATAGTATATCTCTAAAACAATTTGGGATCGCTTGAAGTCTCATTCTGAACAGAATGCCAATAAGTTTCATATGCACCTTTAGTTCCCTTCATAACCAGCACACGTACCATTTAGAACTCATCATAGTCATTACAAGAGAATGAGGTCCTTAACTATCTGTACTAATAGTTTTTTAGCTTTAGAAACTATTAGGACATTATTGTACCATATGGGAAATATACGAATTGCGACTTTGGGTACATATTTGACTCTGACGGAATAAATTCATGAATGGGAGTATGAGATGGGCACGTTAAGGCATGCATTTAGATAGGACCTGTCACTATGGGCCAGTTTACTGTAATTTTATGGAAATTTCTTTACTGGTATATCAACACATAAATTTAAAAGCAATATCTAACGTTGGATGGTATCTACATTCTGGTACTATTGGCATTTTATCATCAGCCACAAGTAAGTTATTGTTAGTTAGGACTATGTCTAATATCTTGTTATCGCTTAGTTCATTGTTATATTGCTGTAAGTTTAGAACATTCATATAATTTTGTGTAGTCTTGAAATTCTAATCAATAAATTGTCACAGTCATTAAGACAATTAAAGCCGTCGCATATTATGACCTTTCTATCTAACAAATTTAAAGCTAATGCATCAAAAAATAATTTATAATACTTATTGTTTACCAAGGTATATATATGTTAATAAAATAAATCATCGAAGAGAAAATAATACAGTTTTATTTTAAATTAGTTAGGTTAGATTTATCGCACAACATATCAGGAATTAAGTTTGGCATTGAAAGTAATATGATATCCTCAGCAAATTTTTCAACAATATCATGACACCTAGCTCTCATACGTAAAGTCCGGGTTACACCAAAAGGTTCAGAATCGTGTCTATCTGGCGTAAGTCATGTTTCAAAGAAAAAATGCAAAGTCCCAATCGAAAGAAGCGTTGGAAAGGTACACTTCTGAAATTTTTGATAGCAATCCCTGCACATTTTATTAATATAAGCGCAGAAATCTGGCTAGTCAACGGCTTTAGTTTTCCCACCTGGTACGCTTTCTAATTTTAGGGACGTCACGAAATTGGTTTATGCGGATATCCCTTTTACCAGCAGCAATATGCTCATCATGTTGACGCATCACTGTCTTATATAGTGAATTCTGAATAGATTTAGTTTAATAAGATGTAACAGTTAGAAGTACATGTTATGGTTCAGTAACAATCATTGTTGCCGGTGTGACAAGTAGCATGTGCAATCACAGAGGTTTTGAAACAGCTATGTTCATACGCTTCTTTTTGTGAAATTGACAGGCACATATATACTATGCCGAGAGAGTTTTTAGCTTCTCTTTAAAGGTGAAGCCTCATAAGAAACTAGAGTAAGCTTGATTGTTAATATCATTTAATTATAATCTCAAGGCATCACATTTGTTAATAATGTTAAGTAATGCACCTTTTGTTAATTGTTTCTAATTTTACAAGCGCTATTTTTAACGCTTGTATTTTAACCTCAAAAGAAACACATGATAATTGTTAATTCGACTTTTAGGCTTTTAATGAAAATCCTTTGAAAGGGAATCCTTTGTTACCATTTAAAGGAAAGGAAATATTGCAAGTAACAACCTAGGCATCCTATGTGTAACCAGCAAATGAATCTTTAAATAAGGAATAAATTAAGGAACGTGTTCTTAAGAACAATCTGGCCAAACTGTTAGGGAGAGAATGCAGACATTTGGTTTAGTATGAAATAGACGACAACATCTCGATATGTGCGACAGTATGCAGTAGGCACATGTGTAAAAATTGCAAAATATTAAATAAGCACCGTGATAACCCTGCAAGTACACATATCAGTGCATAAGAAGCAAGGCGTAGCTGAGAACTATTGTAACATTATCACCTGTATGAAACCATTATTTACTAGTGCAAGATCATCGACCTTTTCCAGTGTCGGATGCAGTTGTGATACAGTGTGTAGCAGATTAACAGACTTCGACCTACATATTTCAACGACACATTCACTTGTGCAGATTGTATAAAATAAGTAATATCAATTGTAGTTTATATATCAAATGCAAAGGCTCCAAGACACTTTAACTAATTAACACCTTTTAGCATTGTTGTCAATAAGAGCATTGTTGTATTTTGGAGGAATTGTAGTTCATTATATTTGTATTAAGTGTTACGCACATTATATCACCTAATGTAGGTTATTTATAAGTCGAAAGAGAAACTCTAATAGCTATTACGAGCCAGATCATGTATGTTTAGAATCTTTGAAAACTATGTTCATTAATTACTGTGACTTACATATATACCTTTATACGTAAAACGTATATGTATATATGCATGTGTTTGAGATACACACATACATCAAGTGCCATTGCCGACAATCGAACGCACAGACACCGGTGTTTCGACCTATGAGGTCTCATCAGTGTTCGCACTTTTCATTTTCGTCTGATGAAACCTCATAGGTCGAAACACCGGTGTCTGTGCGTTCGATTATCGGCAATGGCACTTGATGTATGTGTGTATCTCATACACATGCATATATACATATACGTTTTACGTATAAAGGTATATATGTAAGTCACAGTAATTATTTACTGCTTGATGTTAGTTTTAACATCCATGTGTTCATACTTTTCATTTTCGTTTATGTTCATTAAGTTGACATTTGTGTGCGTTTATGTTGTACAGTAGCTTTGTTTTCATGTATATATATATTTTTTTACTATTAATTATACAAGTAACTTAGATCTTGTGCGTTTTGATTGATATTGCTATAAGTCGTATTCATGTTTTCATGTTTTTGGTTTAATAAAGTATGTGGCGCTTATAGACCCACGGCTTTTTGCACTGACTAACGAGTTAGAGAGGCAACGTTTTTGGTTTTCGTTTTAAATATTAAGCGAGTTCAATGACATATTAAAGTGACACCCATATTGGACTAAAACATCTAGTCAATGAAATAATCTCCAATTTATATACACTTTGTATGTATGATGATTAAAAAGTAGCAAATATATAATAAAACATTATTATTATTGTACAATTATGTACCCTGATTGTACGTAAAGGGCTTAGAACAAGCAATATTCATACTTTTCCGCCAGTATCTTCAATATGGAGCGTCTTTATAAAAATCATTAAATCACAAAAAAATCTGATTACACCTCGAAGAATAACAACCTACCGTTTGGCAAACAAATTGCAAATTAAAATCAATGTATTTAATTTGAGATGAGAACCTACATGGCATAATATTACTTTGGCACTTAATTCATCAACTCACAAATGTTCAATATCTTATTGTTTATCTTTTTGCTATTTTATTGGTTATTGAATCCTTTACTGGTGAATTCATTCATTTAACTATGTATATATTGTCCATGTATCATTTTTGAAGTGTAAACATTTTTTATATTTCGATATATTTAGTCCAGAAATAATTTACAAGGCTTTCTGTAGATAGGTATATAATCAAGCTCAGGCGCATACGAATTACACGCACATTACTTGGCCACGGTTAATCTCTATTCTGAATTGCATGCAGATTTTCAAAATGGTTGTTTAATGCCTCACTCGAATTGCACGTAAAGTATTTGAGTAGGTGTCTAATTACTTTCTTATACGTAGTACAAGGTGGCGCAAAATTTATCATCCGATTTTTTTCTGCTGTAATTCCAAAAATAATTAAAAACGTCATTTTTTACGGCTTATATTTTATTTGAAGTAATAAATTCCATTTTATCATGTTCCGAAAATGATACTGATAGGTGGCCGCCACCAGAGTTGATGCTAATTTCAGCTATTTTTATGACATTTGCATCACGTTCGTCAAGAAGTTCGGCGTTAGATTGTTGATTTCTTGGCGAATGTTGTTTTTGAGGGCCTGGAGGTTCTGCTACTTGTTCACGTAGATCAGCCCCTGTTAACTGGCACCACAGAAAGTAGTCTGGAGCCGTCAGATTGGGCGATCTCGCTGGCCAAGCAAAATCCCCAAATCGAGAAATCAAACGGAAAAGTGTTCCTCAAAATCTCCATGGTGCCGCGTGCTCTATGTGCGGTGGCAACGTCTTCCTACAACCACAGATCCTCCAACTCTAACTCATCCAGTTTCGGTATCAAGAACTCGTTCAACATGGTCCGGTACCGTTCGCCAGTGATGGTTCCCGCGTTTCCATTGTCGTCTTCAAAAAAGTATGGCCCAAACATATGTTTTGGGTAATAGCGCACCATACGGTCACTTTTTGTGGATGGAGTGGTGTCTCATGGAGAAACAAGAGGATTGTCGATTGCCCAAAATCGGGTATTTTATTTGTTTACATGTGCAGAGAAGTGGAAATGCGCCTCGTCGCCCATAGTCATTTTATCGAAAAAATCAGACATTTCGCTATTCAGCTGTAACAACTTCTGACTGTACACCACACGGGCATGGCGGTCGGCTGGCAGCAGCAGCTGAACCACCTGAATTTTATACGGATACATTTTCAAATCTTTGGTCAACATTCTTTGAAGGGACCACCGAGAATTGCTCAATTGCGTTGTTTGTTTTCGCTTCGATGTTGATGGCTCGTCCTCGACACTATACTTCACAGCTTGGATGTTGTCAAGTGACCGCCTTGTTAGAGGCCGTCCAGGTGATTTCCGATTTCGAGTTGACCCACTCTCTTCAAGTCGAGCCGCCAGATGTCGAATTGTTTGAGGAGTAAGCGCGACACGGTTCGGCTATTTGTTCCGAAATTAACGTTGAGTTAAAACCATTGACGAATTATTCCGCAAAAACATTCAAACAATTATTCCGCGTTCTGGTAGCGTGTAGCTCTCCATTTTGCAACACAATAAATTTCGTGACTGTGATCTGTCAAATGTAAAAAGATCAATTACATTTATCGCCTAATGAATAGGTTTTCGCGTCTTTAAATAAGGTGATATTTTTTTCACCTAGTATAAGGAAGTATTGAACATTTTCGACCTCGAGATTTTTGTAAATGTCCATGTTTTGAAGTCAACTGATAGCGAAAAAATGGTTTATAAAAAATGCCTGTGTATGTGTCTACGTGAGTGCGCGCGCGCGTTTGTGTGTGTCAGTGTGTCATTTTTTTTTAATTGTAATGGTATTTTATGGTTTACTTAACTTTAACTTCGTAATGATTTATAGTGTAGTAACAAAAATACGAAATCAAATTCCCAGTCGGCTGACAGTCGTCAGTTTTCTTTGAGTTAGTGTGTCTTAGTGTCAGTGTTTAAAATGGAAAACCGAATCGAAGTGTTCAATGAAAAACGAAAAGTACTTAATATACTACATAATTTCAAGTGTTATAAATCTCGGGAGATGGCTATGTCCGAGGTACGAGGTAGGCGCCATAAATTCTCTGATTGACAGGCTTATACAGGTTCAAACGTCTTCAAACTCCGTCACGTCATGCATGCACATATGCGAGATGTACACTACAAATATGACGGCTCGAAGCCTAGTAGTTTTTAGTAACCATCCAACCAACGTGCAAGCGCACGAAAATGTCTGAAGTAACGAAAATTGAGTACCGCGCGGTCATTAAATTTTTAACAAAAGAAGGGCATACACCTTACCACATTAAACAACGTTTAGTCGGCATTTACGGTGATTCATTTCTTTCGTATTGAACTGTAAAAAAGTGGGCAAAACGTTTCCGTTTGGGACAAGAATCCCTGGAAGATGCTGACCGGTCGGGTCGACCAATTGAAGTGAGAACGCCTCAACAAATTTCAATTATTGAACATTTAGTGCTAGAAGATCGCCGTTTGAAAGTGAAGGAATTAGCAGTGATAACAAGCATGTTCGAAACAAGTGTTCGCCGAATTCCCCATGATCATCTGCGTATGACTAAAATTAGCGCAATACAAGTGTGAACGTCACATATTAAGCGTCTTTATTGCATAAATTAAGGGACAGTATTCATGCAAAACGTCCTGGAAAATTGACAAAAGGTGTGCGATTATTGCACGACAATGGTCCTGTCCATACTGCCGCCATTTCACAAGCTGCCATCCGCGAATATGCTTTTCATGAATTGGAACATCCACCGTATAGTCCGGATTTGTTTCTTATGATTTTTTTTTGTTTTATAACAATGTTTTTTACCGATTGTGTATGTTTTACTAAACAGCATGGAATCTGCAGCCTACAAGGCCTTTCAACAGACTGTAACTAGTAAATTTGCGAAATTGGATTTATTACTGAAACTTCAGACGATTGTTATAAACTTTGTACTTAGTGCTAAATCATTCTGAGCAAACTACTTGTCAAATATACTCGTTATCATAATTACTTCGTTTCATTTTTACTCTCTTAGGCCTAATATAGTGCACCGTATACTTCAATACCAGTGTTGGTACCCCTTGCTAATTACGACAATGATGTCTAATGATAATTGACTACCATCTATCAAGAAAATTTATTTGCAGAAATGGAAATATGTAGAAGAAAATAACCATCCCCTTAGGATCTTTTTTATAAAGTAAAACATTTTAAAAATATTTTAATTTTCCGTACACGCATAGTTATTCCTACATTTACTTAAATTTTGTTAAGTGCTGCTTTCTTGCTTATATCATTGTGCTTTTCAACTAAAATGTAATTTATATTTTTTTTTTTAATATTGTTTAATTCTTAGTAATTAGGATCGTTTCATGCATGAATGTATTATTCAAATAAGTACATGAAATGAAGTCTTATTGTCCATATATAATTTTTTCTTCAACTGGACAAAATATAAATAACAGGGCAATACTAAATTAAATTTCCCAATAGCTGGATATTTAATTTCAGAAACAAGAGTACAACACAAATAAATCAAACGGTACTATAAACTATTACGATAATATATCGTGTTCATCCATTCGCTTCCAGCGTTTACTGCAGAAGAGGAAAGAAGTAAACGAGCAGATTGAGAAAAATCTTCCACGTCAAGACAAATGGATTGAATATTTATATTTATGTTCAAGTCCGAAATACGATAAACACAAAACAATGAACAAGAGCAATCAATTTAATCATGATCTTCTAGTTCCCTTTTCTATTCGTGTTTATTTGTGTTCCATGTCAAACAGTCCACTACCGAAAATGTATATATACATATAGCCATATATAGTAGTCAGGCTGTAAAATTAAATTTTTTCAACCCTCGAAGCAAAAAAAAAAAAGAAGAGGGAAGCTCTTATTAGATTCCGTCTATTCGAAAATCGAAGACGATTAATTTAATGAATGCGTGTTTTTTACTTGTCAGAAAAACAATATTGGATTTAATCGCCAACATTCCAGTGAAAATATGTACAGTTGTGAGAAGCATTACAGAGTTACTATTAAATGTAGGATACTTATATATGTAGTATTTGGGGGATGTAATACGTCTTGTCATTTCATTTTCTTCTATATTCTAATTAAAAATCGGAAACCGTTAAATTATGTTTTTCTACTCCCATACTTTACTTGTATTATTAAATATGCTAAACCTCTACTTTAATCATGTCCATTACGATACAGATTTTCATTATGATACAAGTGTATATCCAATAGGAATGCGACATTCCAATATTCAAACAATATTCAATATGGTGACTGCATATCTGAGAGATACAAAAATTAATTAAACGTGACAGTTCTCTGCAATCTACATGTAAGTAGTTAAAATTTGTGCTTTTTTGAAAATATAAACGGAAAAATGAGGGATGATGACAGTGAAATGTAAAATTTGATTCCAGCAGAAATTATGGAACAAGCCTTAGTAGCCGCGAAAAATTTATTACCAGCTAAAGTCGCAAAAACGCACCGAAAATTTTACTCTCAATTTATGAAATGGAATGTTCAAAAAAATAATGTTTTATTATGTGGTTGTAGCAAAAATAGTGTATGCAACTCGCATTTAATGGCGATTAAGACACTCGTATTCATTACAATACTCGCCTTCGGCTCGTACTATAAGTTTCATTCTCGTGTCTTAATAGCTATGATTAAATGCTCATTGCATAATATACTATTTTAGAGGCGTAATGTAACGGTTAGAAAACCGACGTAAATACAGTTAAAATGATATGATATTTAAATTGTGCAGATCGGGATCCAGTTTTATTTTGAGGTTGTATAATAGGAAACGGATGATTTGGCTATGTCATTTAAATTTTGTGTTTGTTCTGTTGACATTACACGTTTGTACATTTTGATATTTAAATATTCATTTTACCCTGTTATTGAACTTCTTGAGTTTTATTGCTATAGCTATAAATTCATGTTCTTGCTTTTATGTCTTTTATCCAATAATAGCACGGTTATTAATCCATGCATGTAGTATATATTATGTGTAGTAGCTCATGGCATAATAAAATAAATTCCACAAGTTACAAATTTCAAATTATAATTATATGTTATCAACGTCTAGTGTTAGTAAATTGTGCTGCACGCAATTTATATTTGTAATGATTATTAATATCGAATAATTTAATTACAGCGACTTAGTATCATGTAAATTTTCATCTAGCGAAAACAGATAATGCGGTATTTATGTGAAACAATCACCATCCAATATACATGTGGAAAATTAGTAATTCTATACAATTTTCTTATTTCATCACCAACATTTTGAGACATTGATCTAAGAAAATGAAATAAGATATTGTTTACTACCGCTATGTTCATGCATTCAACTGCGCGACAAACTAATGCTTTGTTTATATTGAGAATATCAGATACAGACATTCTTCATATTTATATTCTTTTATTAGATATTTATAATTAATGTATCTGTTAAAAGAAATTTGTCAGGCGGAAATTTGTCACGAGGAGGGGGGGCAGTGCCACCGTTGCCCTCCCTACAGCAGCCGCCACTGGTTTTTAGCAAGTTGGAATATGCAGTTGTCGTGTTGTATCCTATATATTATTGTTATATTAATGTAATTGAATCAGTACAGCGCAAGTTTCTAAAGTATTTGTGTTATAAACTAGATGGATCATACCCTCCTCGTGGATTTCGCTACAAGTTGCACCTAGATCAACATGAGGTTGGGGTCACTTGAAGCAAGGCGACACCTAATTAGTGCTAATTTTATAAAAAAAAATATCATTCGGTTTAAGATAGACTCTTCTGATTTAGTAGCAGAAGTTAGCTTTCGAGTGCCTCGTCAAAGCTCAAGGGTGAATGAGGCGTTTCTGCTTCCCACTGTCAGAACGAATATTTTGCTGAGGGCTTCTATGGTGCATTCTGCCAGGAAATTTAATAACTTTGCGGTTGATGTTTTTCATTAGTTGTTTGCATTTTAATATTTTTCACATTTTTCTCTTATTTCCTGAATTGTCTGTTGTTATGAGTTGTTCACAAATGTATTATCTTTATTATTTGTTTATATTGTCTATTTTGGGGTAACCTGTTGGGCAATTTAATAATAATAATAATTATTATTATTAAACATATACCCTAAATATGTTTAATAATAATAATAATTATTGGTTGGCTATAAGATATCTATTTCAATAACTTTGTCCATTTATTTATACTCGTTTTGGACTTCCGATTAAAATACTCTGTTAATAAACATTGATTAAGTCTAATATTTCACAACATTCCCCGTTGTCTTTCAAAACAAAAAAATATAACGGTAAAAAGGAAGTTGTTTAAAAATATGCTGGAAAAAAATTGCAGTATGGTGTATTTGACCTAAATTACAGATTGCAACTGTACTGTGCTCTAATAATATTGGTGTCATATTCTACAATTGAATTTGTAAACTTTTTTGCTTCTATTTTCTTTAAGATTATATCCTGCTTACTTAAGAATTTGTTTAAACATACAAAATTAAGAATTTATTTTGTAAATTTACCGTAGGGTAGTTGCTCCAGTAATGGACACCCAAGAGGATATCTCAATTTCAAAAATTCTCGAAAACTATGATATTTTATTGAGACGAATATGAAATATGCTGAAATGTAGTAAATTTTATGTGCTTTATTTTAGTATATGTTTAAGCTTATAACGTAATATGCAAAAATTTGTTTTTTAATAATTTATGAAATATTGTCATATGTGCCAGTGGTGGACATACTATCATCAATAATGGACATATTTTGGGTGAGTAATGGACACCTTTAAAATTTTGAAATTTTCAGGTCCTGACTGCAGATTTCCATTCTGATTTAAGAGGCGCGAATACAGGCTACATCTGCCAGTTGCATAATGTGAGTGGTATTTGGCAATAGGAATATTAAAATGATACCATTATCGTCACAAAGTAGGGTTGCTTGTTGAGTTAGGTGTGAGCGATGTGTATCAACAAAAAGTACAACCGGCCGAACAATATTTGATGATTTCACAAACGGTATAAAATGATTTGTTAGATATTCATAGAACACTTCTAATGAATCTATCCAGAACCTGATCTGCCAAGCGCCAAATTTTCTTACACAGATTTACCTATAGCTTTTGACATCATTTTATATGGAAAGATTAGCATTGGTAGTACTACATGGAACTGTAGTACCACCAATGCTAATATTTTCATGAAAATGTGACCATAAATAAGTAATCTGTTCTTTTTCAGAACTGACTTGTTCATAAAAATCTTCTGTCGTTTTGGCTTGTCCTAAAACTTTTCCAGTTTTTTGGGCACACAACAAATTCTGATTTGTCGCCATTGAATATGCGACTAAGTTCAGAAGAATTGATTCCAGATTGCTTACTGATTCGGCATGTTTCTCTTTTATTTTGGGATGGCGTTTTAGAAAACCTTCCATTGTATTTTAGAAATTTTTTGACTGATAATAGAAGATTCTCTTTATGTACTGGAAAACCTTTCTTCGCCATGGCAAGAGTTCATGCAACTAATATATTTCTTCTATTGCAAATAATTCCGATTGAGGACCCATTTTTCACTAAAGAGGAACAACACTTGACAATTTCCTGATTAGTGTCCTTCAGGGAACACCAAACTTTGCTGCTCTCTTTCACCGTTTGCACGACTTTTTGCATATTCTCATAAGAATATGAAAAAAATATCTTTTAGTTTACTTCTTTGTAGAATTGGCGTGCTTTTTTGTTTTTCCTATTGCTCTACAAATCAAAAATCTATAATCAACGTTATCATAAAAGTTTTCCATCAAATTAGGTGGGTGTCCATTACTAAATATCATTAGTTCAGTAATGGACACCCGCCGGGTCTATTACTGAGACAGTGTTGAAATTTTTGATTGAGTAATGGTCACCCCCCTAACAAGTCCTCCATTGTTGCGATTATATGGTATTAATTATATACATATATTTTTGACTTACTGTATTGAAGTACAAAACGTCACAAAAGTTTGTACTACTGTCTGAACTTGACTTTTTGCAATATTTAACACCACGGTGCACGAACCTTCGGATGACTTCAAACACCTGTTTACAGGACGGCCATTTTAAAACATTTCCCCTACTCATACAAGGCTGAAGTTAGGTACATAAAGCTGCAATAGAGACGTGTAGTATGTGTACATGCATAACTGGACTACCACAACAAAACTTTTTGGCGCTTATTTTAAAAATTATTGGTCATTTTCGATCGAGGGTGTCCATTACTGGTGCAGTGTCCATTACTGGGGCAACTACCCTATAAGAATTTCATTGTATTTAGTGCATATTTTATGTGACACGTAACAACAATATAATTAAGAATAACTTCTTAAGAAAGAAAGATCTGGCTCTCCAGTCTCAAAATAGATTATTATCCATATTCTATCATTGTCATACGAGGGTGGGTCAAGAAGTCCCTGAAAATTGAGATAAGGATCACTATATTCGGCAAAAAACGTTTTATTTTTCAACATAATTTCCTTTCAGGTTGATATACTTGATACAATGTTTCTCCAATTCTTTTATGTTCTCCAAATAATACGATTTTTCGAGACCCTAAAGAGAGGTGTTTGTTTCATAGGAAAGAGTCGCGGGAGGCAAAATCGGATGAGGGAGGAATTCGTAACGCAATTCATGCGATTTTGCCATTACGACTGCGGACTTGTGAGCCGGTGAATTGTCCTGTTGAAGGGAAACTTTTTTCCTCGCCAAATGCGGTCGTTTTTGTTTTGAAATCGACATCGAATCGGTTCAACAACTCTGCATAAAATGCGCCGGTGATCGTTTTACCCTTTTCAAGGTAATCAATGTGAATGACACCACACGTATCCCAAACAGCTGTCGCCATGACCTTATTGGCAAACAGACTCACCTTGGCTTTCTTTGGAGCCGATTCACCACGAGAAGTCTACAGTCTCGATTATTTCTTGGTCTCTGGTGTGTTGTGATGAATCCATGTTCCGTCCACGGTTACGAAATGGCGCACAAACTCGTTTGGATTGCGACTGAACAACACCAAACACTCCTTTGCGTTTGTTGTCAATTGTGAATAGCACGCAACATGCGGATAGCTTTTTCATATCCAAATATTTATGCGAAATTAAAATCACTGATCCATGTGATATGCATGCAGCCTCTTGAAGTTCGCGCACCTTCAATCGCCAATCGTCCAATATCATACAGTGGATTTTAACGGTGTGGTAACCTCAACGGGGCGACCTGAACCTTCACCATCACTTGTGTTGGTACGACCGCACCGAAATTGAGTAAACCAGTGATGGATGGTCCCAATCGATGATGAAGAGTCCCCATAATACCTTTCAAGCTTTTTTTTTTGGTTTGCGTGATGGTTTTTGCGCGAAAAAAATAGTGTTTAATGACCACACGAAATACCTTTTTCCAGTTTTACATAGACGTCTTCCATTTTAAATATTAGAAATTAATTAAATGATTCTAGTCACCTATGTTTAACGCAAAGATTGACGGTACATTTGTTTTTATTATGAAATCATAAAATATTGAAAAATCGAACTATATTTTTATTGTATACTTCATTCAATGTGAATAATTACATTGAAACCAAATTTATTAAGCAAAAAAATATTCTAACAATAACATCAAAATAAGCACAGAAACAACACTTTTTAAGTTACATTTACACTACATTTTCAAAATGACTACCCTGTGCTTTCTGATAATACTCAACACGATTATAAAACTCATTTCTGACATTCTGAATAGTTTGAGCTGATGTTAACCCAATCTCTTGTAGAAATTCTACCTTGAGATCTTTCTGCGGATATTGTATAAGAATTTCCTGCATCTAATGGGGATTTCCCTAGCCCAAATCTATTCTGTCTATTAACCATCTAGCTGAATATTCAGTTTTTAGAAGATTCTTTACAAAGCCATGGTCCCGAAATTTCTTATGAATCCTACTAATTGCTGGCAAAGGAAAATGGTTGTAATTTAGAAAAGGAAAATATCACTTATTTAACTGTGTCAAAAATTATTTAAGTCTGACAGAAATAATTAATGTGTTTTTTTATGCACCGGTAACTATATTCATTTTGTGAATATAATTAGTCTTTAACATTTGATTTTTAAAGCTTATTTTCTCAATTTGTTCAAATGTAACAAATTGAAAATTTTATACCGTTGAATATGGAATAGAAAGTAATCGAAATCAATTAAAAAAATTAGAGATTGTCGTTTAAAAATGTCGATGACGTCATAATATGAAAAACCATTAAGTTATTTGTGTTTCATATTAAACTGAAAATAGACTGGAACTGTTCCCCTTACATCTTCGAGATCTTTTTGGAAAAATGAATATTAAGGACTTCAATGAATTTATTCTTTACTTTATTTTTTATTATTATTATTTATGCACTTACATGCTTCTATGCACATATAAATTTATATCATAGAGCTTCTTTATTACTTAGAATTCTAATTGATATGTTCGCAATTCATAGAAATTGTTTTTATTTTTTTTTTGATTTACAGTTATTTTCGTTAGCTTTTCTAAATTTTTTTTTTCTAAATTACTATATTCTCTTATAAAATGTAAGAGGTATACATACCTACATATAAACAAGAAAAGCAATTGATATAAAGGGAAAGTAATTTGACAAAAAGCGAATTCTATTTTACAAAGTCACCTGACGTTTAAAAACATAGAAAATCATTTGACAAATAATGAAAAGCAATTGACCAAAGCGGAAAAGCAAGAGAAAATGACTGTATTTTGGTAGAATCAAGGAAAATATCTCAAATTCTTGTTATTATCTTGGTTATCATATTTCAAATTATATCTATGTCGCAGCATAAAATTAAGTCATACTTTATTATGGAATAGACTTAAATGATGTAATTACAATTGTTTGTGCATTTACTTTGAGTGAATTATACCACATTGCAAAGTAGTACCTAATTAATTAATTAGAGAAATAAAATAGAACTTTAGAAGTGAAAATAGATCGTCATCAAAGGAATAAAACGATTACTGTAACCCAAAATAGCTGTTGATATAGAATAGAACACTTTTCACTTCATATATTTCCTTTTGGATATGTACAAGCCAGAGATGCGGTGTATAAAAATATGTAAATACGCAACCTCGGAAACCGTCTCTCTGACAGACGTATTAGGGTATCAAAATTATTAAGACTGCTAAAGTTATTCCCCTTCACTGTATAGTCCACATAATCTCTAACCGCTTGAGTCAAAACCCGATGATTTAGCTCATCTCCCGGGATGGAAGAGGATGTCTTTATAACGAGACTTTTGTGAAATTGATAACCAATAAAGAAAAACGAAATAATAGGCATTATATTTCTATACTTAGCATTAAATTGAAATACGTAAGGAACCGGCCTGAGAGTCCTAGAATAATACATATTATTATGTACACACAATATACCAAAACAAAACCTATTAGTTGACATAAAGTGATAACTTAATATATACTCGTATATATATATATGTATGTACACTAGGTGGCCTGATTTTGTATATATATATATATACATCTTTCATGTATATATATATACATTTATTTGGTTCTTTACCACAATATTCTATTTAGGGTTGTTTTCTTTCTTGGGTATGTGGTTTTTATTTGAATTAAAGGTAACATTTTTCTTAACGTTTCGTTATATTTAATAACTTTTTCAAAAGACACATAACATATAACTTAAAATTTCATTTCGTCAATTCTTATTAATTCCGAAAACATTTTGTTTTCAATTACGTGTAAAACGTTTTCAATTACGTTTTACACGTAATTTTGATATTTCTTATACAAGTATTTAAAACGTTATTGTTTCGGTATAATATATTAAAATTCTTCAATTTAATAACCCTTAAACACAATACGCAACCGTCTCGTTAAAATCCTTTTATTAAATTATCTCGTTTCTTTATTTTTCAATTTCCTTGATGATATGCCTTTTTAATTAATCAATCCGGAACTTACACCACTTAACAATATTCAAAATGGCTTTTAAATTTTAATCAAAATACAACCAGAAATTCAAAATACATACTGCTATAATTCTTTTTATAATTTTTCAAATGATTTCGTGCATCATTATGCCTTAAAACCTTGTTTTTATCAAATACTAACTTACTGTCAAAGTAACTCTCACATCCTTCATTTATATTTTCCCGCAAACATTTTATCAATTTTGGCTATCATTTATTCACAATAGATTTATTATTACCATTTTAAAATGTCAACGCCAATATTGAACAAGTTTTACAAAATATTATTATACATCGTTTTAAAATAATTAATGTTTTAAATCTCTTCTTTTCAGATTTTGCGAATCCGAAAGAAAAATTAAAATTAAACGACTAATTACTATACTGAGTGAACACAATATCAAGCTAAGCATATTTATACACAAAATAATAAAATAACTTTTTTTATATTAACTTTGCTTGTGTTTGTATACTTTAACATAATAATAATTACAGTAAAAGAAACCACTATCCAAATGAAATAAATATTATTATATTATATAAATGTAACAAGTATATATATATATATATATGTATATAAATTTGTAGAAATTAGTACGTCATAATTCTATAATATTTTATCTTTTTATGGAGATATTGTAAATTTATGTATATTGTAAAATATCTTGAACAAACATTTTATATTTTCTAAATTTAATAAAAGAGTTTATAGTTTTTAAGTTAGTATTCAAGATTTGTAAATAGGTCGTATATAATCAACGCTTTATCTATGTGCAATAATTTTAATAATTAAATCTCTAATGAATTCCTTACATCTTTTTCCCCAAGTTCTATTAATGGATTGAAGAATAAAAGCGTATATAAAATTGAGTTGGTTTTACTTCCGCAATTCTGCTATTCTCTTCATTATAATTACTTAATTAACAATTTCTGTTTGCCCACCTACTAGGTATATTAAATAATTGGCTGCAGGTTACGAGAATTTTAAGAGAATATGGTGCAGAAAATGTAGGAAACACATAAAGTCGTTTTTCTATTGATTTTCAACTTCACTTCATATTTATGTTTTCCAAATATATTTCAAACCAAATTCATAACAATTGGAACTAATTTTACAAAAATGTTTTTATTTTCACGTTATATTTGTTTTACCAAATTGCATAATTTTGCTCAAATTGATTTCTGATTAATTTTTTAGATTCTAATTAAAAAACCGATCTCGTGTAACAAGTATATTAAGTCACATTAGAATAAATCATTTGTAAACGCTAACAATTATAAGTTGTGGGGTTTCATAAGGATCCTACACTATTTTAAATCTGTGTAAATGGCTTAAAGGAATATTTATGTGCTTGTGCATTCTGCATCACTATGCTGACGACTGTATTATCGGAAACGGTTGAAGCAAGAACCAGTATTTGCGAGCATGTCAAAGTGGTACCTATTTAATAAGCCATTGTTTAGTAATGAGAAAACAAATTTTCTCCTTTCCTTTAACCAAAATATTTAATTATAGTCTGTATGTATCAATTAATGGGAGTTGTCGGTATTAAATAGTAAGGAAAAAGATATTTTCAGGGTGTAATTTGTAGCAGCGTTCTCGAGTATCATACCGCGTAGGTGTGTTTTTTTTCTGGTATTAACCCATGCTATATTTTGGGAACGTCTTATATGACATCTTCAGGTATCTTCGTCTGACTGCGTGTAACCAGGCTCGTGTTTGCGCTATTACTTATTCTACCGGCGTTCATTGGGTAGTCGAATTGATGCGGCTGGCTGTCTCACGTATCTGTCAGCCAGTCGATTCTAGCACCCTACATGTTGTCAAGCTTTTGTTCTGAATATGTCATTCCGTTAGAGCTGTTTTCCAAATGTACGTAGACTTTTTGCATCATCTCTTCTGCTTAAATTATCGGGAAGTTTTTAAATTTCATTTGCTTCGCGTATTATCCGCTTATGTAGATGTTCGCATTTGGCTAGCATTCTTATTCTATCGAAATTGATGTTATGCCCCGTAGGTAATTAATGTTTATATAGCGTAGATGTTTTACCAACTCTAGGTCTTTAACTCAAACGCTCTTTTGCTGGATTTTGTTAATCTACTTTATAAGCTTCTAGATAACCGTTCTGCTGGAATATTTATCATTGTATAAATCGCAATTTCTTTGGAACACACTTCTAATAGTATCTTCTATCAAACAAATCAAATTATTTTTGTTCTGAAAGTTTTATTTTCCTCTAACAGTATCAAATATACATAACATCTATCTTCAAATCTTTCCTGCTGAAAATAGCAGAATCTACAGTTCGTTTATTCAATTAATGAGGAATTGCGCTCTTTTACCTTTGCGTGCCGTTCTAATTGGAACCTATTCTCGTCTGCGGTATTGGGCATTGCGGTTACGACATATTTCTTGTTTTTCAACGAAGATAGTACATCTCATGTTTAATATATAGACAAAAACGCAAGTTCGAAAAAATAAAAAAAGATAACTTATTTGAAATATCTGAAAGATTTGATTATAACTCATTTTTAATTTTCAAACTGCAAATGAAATATGGTATTTTGTCATCATTCGCTATACAAAAGTGGTTAGGAAACTGTATAAGGAATGATTTGTCACTACCTGTTTAGACTCTTGTAAACTCTAAATGTGCACCATCCTTTTCAAATTGTTCAGAAAGTTAAATCTCGATTTCATGTTTTAATGGGACAGACTGTTTTTGTTGTTGAATTTATAAGCACTGTTCTATATTATGGTATCAAAGAAAAGTGTCCAGCTTAAATGGGTTATGGGTTTGTAAGATGCACATATAATACTTTGTTGTTCCTAATGTTGAAACTCTTTACGAATTTTTCGTACATTAAACAGATTAAATAATGAAATTCAACTTTTTAATTTAACCGTCTCTAAATGTCTGTCACTGAATTGGTAGCACAGAAGCGGTAAGTAAATATTTAATTAAAAATTTTAATATATTTGCATTCACCCTAGACTAATAAATACGCGACAGATTTGCAGGCTTTCGCTTAAATTGAAATCTGACTAACCCATAGCAAAAGATTTAGTTCGTTTCAAACTCCTTTATACATATAATTAATACATATATATTTGATTTTTAATGGATTTCTATTCTTCTTTTAGTTATCATATTACTATCTACTTTACACCTAAGATAACGCTTTTCCACTTATTTTTAACAAACATTATAAAGTATGTATATTTGGCTTTCAGTGCCTTTTTATGTCAATATTTAGTTTAAAATTCCTCGTTTTACATTATAATAACAATTGATATAAAAAAGTCTAATATTCAATTCTAAGTTTTATTTGGAATATTGTCAATATATCCATTAGGTAACCGTAACCCCACATTGGATCGTGACCTTACATTGGATCCGAGTTCTAATACTTCTAGAACTATTTTTTCCCTGAATTCTATCAGTAGATAAGACTTCCGTCCCTCTGATTTTATATCAACATTACAGATCCCGACTGACAAATCGCATACAAATATTAATATCTTTTCTCTGTCTTCTAGACGAAAACTTCCTCTTTGGTCAACAGCTATGTTCCAAAGATATGATTGTCGAAACGAATGTTTCCGCTCAGTTTAATAGCGCAATCAAATGGATATTTAGAACAAAAGAATATTATTTTAGAAGGTAGACATAAACTCACCACTTTATTGTCTCAATGAATTTAACAGAAGAAGCTCGGTAGTAAGACAAGGGATGTTGACTGCCTATAATAAATACCAATCGAACATTCAAAATCAGATTAAATCCTGTCGCATTTTGGAACTACACTGAATGCTTAAAAGTAGTAGTTGATTTACTAAATACACTGTGTCGTCGAGAAATATCCTACGCTGTGCTAAGAAGTGAAGTTAAATTTCACAACTTGTTATTAGGGACTGCAATCCGTTCTTTTTGTATTTTTATCTATTATTTTCAATATGATCACTAGAACTTTGATTTTTCCCGATATATGGAGGATTAATAAAATTATTCCTGTGTATAAAATAGTTGTTGGCTAAAATATCAAGAATTATATATAGACCGATTAATGTTACAAGTAATTTTGCCAAATTGTTTGAATCAGTCATTTATTAGCAAATTATTACTAAACCTCTAACCTACCTTTCTCTACTTCAGCATAAGATTTATACCACGTAGATACGTTATTACTAGGGCGCGGACACGAACGGTTGATGACTCATCACCCATGGGCGCACTATTGAAATGTTGTATTTTTAAAGAGGTTTTAATTTTATTTATATAATTGGATAACAAGTGGCTGGTGATCTATAAAATACAAAATACCTTATTATTTGTTCATTTTCTCTTCTATAAGACTTGTTCTCTTTGAATTAAGTACATCCATATAGATTGAAAACGTCCTTTCAACATCGCAACTGGTTATTGGTGCGTACTGGAAATATTCTTTTATTTCAGCGTATTTAGCATACACAATTGCCGCAATGTTATTAAATCTGAATTTCTATTAAAAACTGCGTCTTACTTTTGCCGAAGACCACATCCGAAGTCACTTGGAATACTTTTGAAATTATTAATAGCCCACATCTAATGTGGTTAATCCATCCTTTAATTTGAGATTTCGATTTTCAAAACATGTGAATAGTTTAGGCAAATTTTCAAAGTGTTCCTAAAGGAATAAGAACTGATTTTATAAATTTGGGATTTGTGTTAGTTAGCATCGTCATTTAAACATGTAACGAAATTTTGTAAACTATCGAAATTCTCTGCATAAAAACTATTTTTGTGTATGTTTTAGCAAAGCTAAGTGACGAACGTGTGATATTTTGGCATTCTGTAACGATATTTTACAGACTTTGTAATAAATTTCGGAATCACTGACAATTCATTTTCATTTCAGAAAAAGGAACATAAACAACGTTCTAGTTCCAAATAAATGATAACTAAAAATGTACGCGAATGTTATTGAAACTAAGCGAAATCCAGTGCACACTTACGTCTAGATAATTGGGAGAAGTCGATTCAATAAACCGGTATTAAACAGACTATTACAAAAATTACGAAGTACATAATTAACAGTCACAACAATGAAAAAGCAAAACTAGCGTAAGTATGAATGAAAATTTTATTTCTCATGCGAAATATAAGGTAAATATAATACATTTTAAAAACCCCTGACGCTCCCATCTACGCCGATGAAAAAAGGATTTTACTCATAAATTCCTTATTTTATGGGCATTTTTTGCTCTCATTCTCGGGCACTTCTTAGGCGTAAACAGATGTTGCAGTTCACCATATGAATTAGTGCTATTCAGTAAGCCTGTGTTGTTTACATTATATCTTTGCTCCGTTGTAACTACGTCGTAGTTTAAACCGGTCATGTCCGCGCCCTAGTTATTACACATTTGGCTGAAGTAATGTAATATGTGTGTGAAACCTTGGAGAATAGCTCTTATGTGGATGTGATTTACAGTACTTTACTGACTTTTCCAGGGTATTCCATAGTATTGATCACTCCTCAGTGGTAAATAAATAGGACAATTTCGATTTTCTACTTGCTTACTCTCGTCATATTTGACAAATCGAATTAGTTATGTATTTTACAATGGATTTCAATCTAGAGATTTTACTCAAACTTCTGGTCTGCTACAGGGATCCAACTTGGGTCCATTCCTCTTTAATATATTCTGAAATTATCGTTTAAAATCCTTGAGCTGTGGTGTTTTGGCAAATTCTCATGATCTAAAAATATTCATGCGGATTAATAATTTGAATGACAGTTGTGTATTTCATGATAATTTGCAAATAGTTTATCAATAGCCTGTTGATAAGAAAATTTTATTAAACATTGATAAATGCTACCTCGATCAAAAATAATTTAAAAACCCGGGCATTTTTTTAACTCAGCGCTTCCATTCTTTAACCATATTTATGGAGTTTGTTATACCGCAACAAGATATTAAGGCTTGTTAATCCTTTTCTTGCAACTTTCGCTAATTTTCTTGCTATTCACTCTATTTATTTTGCTTTTTTTAGAAGTAGATTGGAATACAGAGGCACTATTTGGTTCCCCAATTTTATCAAGAATTAGCATTAGAAAGAGTATAGAATCGTTTGTTAATATTTCTAATTAACAAAAGCAATGACTTCTATCCTGATAGAAACCATTGAATAGGCATTCGGTTTAGTCATTATCTGATAAAAGAAGTTATTACGAAGGATTTTTTCTCGTTGTCCAAGGCGAAAACAAATGTGCTTCCAAAGTCGTCTCTCTCGCATATAGTAACAAATAATACTTTTTCGAATTGCTTTAGTTAGCTAGATAGCCTAACAGTATAGCAGATTCTGTTGTTTTCATTATTTTTATTTTGTTTATGCGATTAAAGCTGAAAAGAGGGCTTATTTTCAACATAGGCTGGGTACTGTTACTAGACGCACTGGATGGAAAGTTTGGAAATCGATTTAAATTTATGACCGACATACAGGTTCTATACCAATACATTTCCAGCCCACAAATGACATAAATAACTTCTTCTTCTCTGTTTCTAGGACTGATATTGTTACTGACTTGTACGTTACAGACTTTTATGATAACCATATCAAGTATAGTATTTTTAAATTTAACGTAGTGTCAGAAGGGAAAATTTTAACGCATATAGAGGTGTTTTCCGTCTTGTTCGAAGAAAGCCATGGTGGTTCCACTACCATATGTTTCTCAGCCGGAAACTTATTTGGAACTGCGTTCTATAAGTGTACTTCCAACATGGAGAAGGTCGTGTTACTTCAAATTACAGCCTCAGGTAATATACATCAGAACTAATAAATTAATATCAATATATTTTCAAATGTTGGACTTTTCTATAACTGGTTCATAGATTTGTATAAATAAACTTTATTCCTGTAAAGCATTTATAAACTTGAACGTCTGTTGTTCTGATAGAAAGAAAGGAGAAGAAATCTGAAATTACACTCATTTAACAAGGATCAAACTGCAGATGTAAGCAAACGTCTTGGATTATTCTAAGGAAATAAAAATAACACGCATTTTTTAGAAAAAAAAAAAAACACTGCACAAGAAAATTACTCTCCATCAGATCTGGCAGTAGGTCTAATCATGCCCAAACCTTGCAAACGTGCATCAACAAGCTGATTGGCTCTAATTATACTCTCATAAAGTAACATCACCCGCACCTGCCCATGCTGTTGCGACCGATGTTCTCAGTTCCCTGACATAATTTCAGTACTACATAGTATGCGTAAAACTTTTAAAACACAATCCTGGTAGTTTGGTTGTGAATTGGTCTGTTCAAATAGGACATCACGAAAGTCTGATCTACAAGTTCAAATATTTATTTACAATGATATTGGAAATAATACCAATATTGCGTGTAAAAATAAAAGTAAATAATGTAGAAGAATAAAGTAAAATACCTATTTTACTATATTTTTATTTAAATTATTTTGAATTATGAATTGAATAAATCATATTCCTTATAACAGTGTGCATTTAGGCAACCCCTTATGCATCAGAGTAGTGATATAATGGATGCTTTTAAAATTATACACCAATGCATAAAATACAATACACAGGTAAAATTAAGATTAATTTATTAAATAAAATTAAGATTTGGAAAATACATATTGTTATATCATGCAAATGGAGATGATTGAATCAACTACCGACCAATAACGATTTTTCCCTCAGTTTCTAAAATTTTTGGGCATGTCATATCAACCTAACTAATCAATTATCTTGAAGGAAATAAACTTCTGTCCGATGCTCAGCACGGATACAGAAAAATAAATCAGTAAGCACTGGAATTATTAACATATTTAAATATCTGCTTAATGCATTAGACAACCAAGAACATCCAGGAATATGTTGCGACTTGACACCTGGCTTCGACACAGTAAACCACTACATATTGTTGAGGAAGCTGAGCCATTTTGGTGTTAGAAGAATTAGTGAAAGCCTTTTAGGTTCATATTAGGTAATAGGTGTCAATAGAAACCTGGAATTTGCAAGACAGAAGACCGCTTTGGTGCATGTCAAAGAAGGCATAACACAAGGATCGATCCTTGGACAGTTGCTGTTCATTGTGTATATGAATGATTTAACACATCGATTCCGGCAAACGGTATTTGCTTGTATGCGGATGACACGCCGATACTGGTGAAGAGAACTACAAAACACGCGAGAGAACATAAATCTCAAATGATACTGGTTGAAAAAGAGAAATGGTCCTCTGGGAATGATGTTTATATGAAAACAAAAACACAGTAAATCCAATTCACAGCAAGCAAAGACGGGGACACCGAGTCTATTAGATTTTTGGGCCACACCGTGGATATTAAACTCAACTGCTCTGTGCATGTGTCAGTCACTGCGGAAAAGCTGACTGCCGCATAAGGAGAATAAAATCCATCACTAATCACAAACCTGCGCGAATGACATACTTCGCTAATTTTCATAGTGTGGCCAGTTACGGGGTACAGGTTATGAGTATGTCCTGTAATATACAATACAACGATACAATTCATAAATTTCCAAAAAATAGCGACTCACACTTCTACCCAGCGCGAAACAAGAATTTCCTAAAAATGTCATGTAATTGACTGGCAACAGCCCAGAAATATTTGGAATACAGCGGTCCAAAAATATTTAATAAACAAATAGAAATCAATGAAGATATTATGCGAAACATCCCCAGAAAGGATTACGTTTACAGAATTAGGAATTTTTTAATAAAAAATTCTTTCTATTTCATACAAAAGTTTTTAAATCACCACGATTATTAAATTTTAAAATGTTGTGTTTTATTTCATTGTTTTACATAGTACATTTGTCTAATTATTTAAGCTTCATGGATTCTCTTCTAGTTATTTCTATGTAATATTTCATAACGTATATAAAATATTTCTGTGAAATATATTGTGGTAAGTAGCTGGGAAAAAAAGGTTTTATTGCTCTACCGGCTTTAACAAAAGAAAAATAATATTAATTTTCAAAACGAGCTGATGTCTTAAATGTAGAGATATCGAATGGAAGTGTAGATTTCTTAAATAATAAATACATTATAAAATTAGTGAACAGGAAAATTTTAGAATTGAAGGCAAATCAATAGACTGCTAGGAGTTAATGTTGATTTCCTCGTGTAACATGGAAAAGAAATGTGGTAAAAAATGTCATTTTAGTTTCTTATATGTAGTATAAGGAAATATTTTGATAATGAAGACTTCGAAATTTTTGCAGAAGTCCTTCCATAATCAAAATTTGTACCGAGAGTAATACCTTTACGCTTATCTGATAGAAGTCTTTTTGCAAAAATCTCACAAATCATGCTTTCTATACAGATTATTTACAAGTACCAGTATCGAATAGGAGTTTTTTTTGCAAATATCTCGCAAATAATGCATTCTCTACAAATATTCTAAGAGTATAAGAAATGGAGAACTTGCTTTGGAACATATTCTGTACAAAGGACATTTTATAATTCAGACCCGAAGTAGGTAATTCTTGAGTGATTTAATAGTTTTGGAGCTTACTCTAAAAGTATCGCTTTTGTTACATTTTGTTTTGTAATCAGTTACGCTACCTTTAGGCGCACCTTACGTTCTTGCGCTTGTGTCACGTGCCGCAGAGAATGTCTCATAGACATTTGGTAGGGTAGTCGACAATATATGCCGGTGGTCTAAGTTTGTACGGCATTGTGAACAATACGAGCGTCCATTGTCTAGATCTATGTAAGATCGAAGCACGTATCTGAAGTTGTCGTTTGCAATTCCAGCTTGGTGCGGATGTGTAGTCATTAATTCAGCCATATATGAATTAATTCATGTATGTATGTCTTGATTGATTATTAAAAATATTTCCACTTTCCAAATGAAGTAATAGGATTGGAGATTATTCACTAGCAACCGAACCTTTGTCGAATTATGGGTCCCATAATCTGCATTACGATACTTTCTCTGAAACTATCTACTACTTCTGCGTCTCTTGGTTGAAACGCAGTCGTAGTATTTACTTCTGATGCTGACATTTCGTCCATATCTTAAGAGATATCTTTAGAATAAGAATAAAATTAAATTGAGACTAAAACCGACAAAAACAACTGCAAACTTAGAGTATTGTTTTCTAATACTTTTTCAGTCGAAACTTGTTTTTACATTCAAACAGTTTAAAAGCGTTGATAATTATGTGCATAAGAAATCCCATCCATTCAGTGTTTCATTGAAAAACGATTCGAGGGTGAGTTGAATTTATTGATTTCACTTTCTATTACGCCTAACGTTAGTGCTGCCAATTTTTAAACTGGTCTAACTGATACTAATTCAGAAGACATAGGAATAGCTAATTCTATGGATTACTGCAGGTAAGAAACCAAGGAAAACATATTTGTAATAAATGATATACTATTCATTGAAAGCACTTTGCTGGCCTGTTTTAATAAATACATACACTATTTAAGAATTTTTGTTTTGTTTGGTGCAGCATATATAATTATGAATCGTCAAGAAGCATAAATATATACTCCTACCGCATAATGCTTCTCAATAGTCTAGTGCCGTGCCGTTAAGATTGATTTAAGTCTAACGGGTTTTAGCAGCAGTTAATCTTGTGAAAGAATGCAAATTAAATCTTTAACAAGTACAAAAAGTAATTATTTGTTTGTGTGTAATGTGCTTAATTGTATGACCTACACAAATAAAATTATAATTGTTATTAATTATTATATGTTATTAACTGTTTTCTTTTTGGGTATTTAATTGTTAAACTAATAAATATAATAGTAATCAGCTTATATTTTAGTTATATTACTGGACATGTGAGCAGAATAACACTGTATAGTGCAAATACCTTCGATGAAATCATCTCCTTCAAGAGCGTTAGGAGGGGACTCGTTCGAGGTGATGTTTTGACTTTGTAGATGTTTTCACGCTACGATGATTACGACAAAAGTTTACACACAATTTAGTTGATTACTTTCCGAAAAGTTTAGTCGACGATTCTGGAGGCATGCACATTCGCACACGAGCTATATTCCCCACATATATATACTGTCACATTGTCAGTCAACACTGGGACTGTTTCTCTCCGGATATTCTTGCTCTTATTCTGATGATTAAATTTACTCGGAATGAAAGGAAAAGTAATGCACGAAATGAGTCGTAAGAGCTAATCGAAAGCGATTACTTGACAGTTTTCCTGTAACGCAGACTTAAAGAAGCCCAGTAAGTAATAAACACCATTAGACGTTTCGTGTTCGTAAGTTTCGAATAAATCTTACGTGTTCAGATGAGCCAACTTCGCCCTGTTTATTATCTCGTTCATCATAATTGATTGGAGAAAGGCAGGTTATGCGACCATAGGTTATTTATTCGAATTAAATACGTGTAGTAAATATAAAAAGGAAATTATATATAACTATTTCCGGGATATTTAAAATTGTCTCGTGGTTTATGCTTATTTACTTATTTATTTGTGTACACTAATCTACAGACATGTGTCTTATTACAGATTAGAAGTACAAAATTTATATAAATAAGAAATGAATAATAGCAAAAGAGAATAAAGTGCAAATTATATGATATGAAACAAGTAATAATAATTATAAATAAAAGTCCAACAAAGACCTCATAATTGGAAACGGAGAACTAATGATAGAATTGTGCGCACAAAATGAGTTCAGAGTTAATAACATATACTTCCCTCATAAGTGGCCACACAAATATACTATCTGTCCGTCGGATCGTTTGGCTTACACCATTGATTTTCATCCAAATGAATTAAATCAACACTTCTGGATCAACTCCATTACTTACAAAATAGAATTAAATATTTAAAAAGAAAGTGCTGATAATGCTTATATCTAATGTCTTCTATATTTTATAATATGTTATATTCTTTGCTTAAAATTAGCTATATCTGTTATAATGAAGTTTAATAAAACAATAATAACCCCTGATTGTGAACAAAATTTGTGGGTCTGTTATTCATTCATCTTACAACATATAGGTTGACTAACGCAGTAACAGAGTGTCATGGCGGTATATTTTCTCTGTCTGTCTTATTACTCTTACGGAGAAGACAACCCTATATTAAAGTTTAAAATTTCTATCCTTATCTTGTCCTTGAGATTGGAAAGGAATGAGTATATATACATTCTAGGTGCCGATGTCCTTGATAACGCCACCCAATTGATGACGTGACCCAAAAGATCTGATGGACGGTAACAATCAAGGCAACAAATCAGTAATAGACTACATCATTAACCCGTAACCACATTCGAGGAGTCAAACTGACTCCGTCCATCTGCCCACTTTTCTTATACAGCATGTGTCAAATATCATTAGGTATAGGGATTCAATGTTTACGTGCGATTTATACGTATACAAGTAACACGTGGCAACGTGGCACCCCTACTGTCCGTCACCAATCCCGGCAATAATCGACATCACAACGATTTTCTCCGATCTTCCCACTTCTCCCCACCAGATTTTACATTCAATGTTTAGCTGCGGTCACGTTGCGATCTAGTCTGCAATAAAAGCCGTCTTATTACTGGAACGGGAAACATCAAATGGCCGCGGCGATCTCTTGATCTAGTAGTTTATTATTATTTTCAGAATCCTTTTTTATTTACCTTATTAGGGTTATTTTTTAATTTTATTAGAATTACGCTTTTGTTTGTGTCATGCAGCATGAACGCAGATTAATAATTCTCTGCATTTACTGAAAGGCAAATCCTTGCAACTCGTAAATATTATTTCTGAACGCATTACAAACATCCAAGTCAGTGGTCCAATAGTTACTGCTAACTTGTGTTTTCGAGCATGTATCGGTCGCGCTGGCATTGGAGAGGAAAGTAGGGGTGCCACGTTGTCACATGCTGTATATACGCCTCTATGTTTTAATACTTTCCTAGTCCACAGTAAAAATTCGTCTGCTAAAGCAGTGTGTTGTTTATAACCGTTCTTTTACTGCGTGTAAAAAATTTGTAGGGTTCAAAAAGACGCCAGGTCTGTATATAAGTGTAATAATTCTCGTTTTAGTATCAAATTGATTTGAGTTTTATCCAGGTTGAAACAATGAGTAAGGACGAAGAGTCTGAGTCCTCAAAGAGGGTAAGATATGGAGATAAGGATTACGAAGAAACACTGATGAAATGGCAAGAGGACGCTAGTTATGGCGATAGCGACATAGAATCTATTGCTGATTATGTTCCAAGTGATCATCACACTGAGTCTAAAAGAGAAGCGGATGAAGAACTACAGCTTGAGGAAATATGTCCCTCTGGAAGCACAAATTATTTCCATGTCAAAAATTCATCTATATGGAATGCACAAAGAGTATATGTATAGACTGTGCTGCTTCAGAAATATGACGAGATAACCGGCTGCGGTTTTTCTTATTTTAACTTCTTTTCATAACTTTGCCTGTTTCTTTATGTTTATTTAGGTTCATATTTACTAATTATGTAAAGTAATTTGTAATAATGTACAATATGAGGATTTTTTTTACAAGTTTTCTGTGTGCATTCAGTAAAATTGCACTATGTCAAAAACAATGTAAAAAAGTCACAAATAAATCTGCTTATAAGTATACCTTGTTTTAATATAAATCTGTTAAAACGTGTAGATATTAAATATTTAGTACTCAAATAAAATTATTATCTTGTAACATAATATGCATTTACTTTGCATTTTTATTTACAAGGGTCATTATTATAACACGTCTGTGCCGTGACGTCGCGTCGTTTGCACGCCTAGGCGCGCCTGTTGTTACGGGTTAACAATCGTAATTTCATGGCACATCAAATTCAGGACGTCAGAGTACTTATATCAGCCAACATTATTACGGACCATAATCTTATTCTAAGCAAATTAAGATTATCTACAGTTCGCAAAATGAGCATAAAGTGCAGGCAAGGAAGCTACCGGAACACGCAGGATAAAACAATATATTACAACCAATAAAAGACAGTGGTTTACTAACGAAGTCAAAACAATAACGAAAGAAAAGAGAAACTCTTACTTAAAACAGCAAAAAGAGCAGCAAAACCACAAATACTACGTCATAACAAGAAACCGGATACAATAGACTACGAAAATGAAAAGAAGAGTATTGACGCAGGTTTAGTTCAGAAATGGAGAACGATTTCTGAAACAAATATGGAAGAAAGCACGGTGCTTGAAGAAAACAGCGAATGAGAGCATACAACGGAAGACCATCGTAGAAGAAACACGGGTAAATTTTTTTACAAGGTTCTACGATGGGGAAAAACACAGGGGCAATAAACACGGTATAGAAGAGTATTAATTAGAAGATAAACTACAAGATTCACTTGAATATATCACCGAGGATAAAGTAATAACTGCCAAACAGAAACTAAGAGATAAGAAAGCGCCAAACGAAAGTGGAATCTGCATCTAACATATCAAATATGCTGGAGCACTAATGGCGTAAGAATATACAAAACTAATCAACAAAGTCTTGAAAAAAGGACCATTCGAAGAGAATGGAGGGAAAGTACAACTATATATAGTTGTACTTTCCCTCCAGTCTCTCGAAATGGTCCTCAGTCTTACGTGGCGCAGATGGGAGCGCGTCTTACCGGCTATAAGAAGGCATGAGTTCAAACCTCATTGTAGGCAAATTTTCTTTGTCTACAATTATATATAATAAGCGGTAGCACGACCATATTAATGTATTCAACAATATACGAAAATATGTACTATCTTTCAAAAGATATATAAGCAATCCTTAAAAAAAGGCTCTATATCCTATAATACACGTGAAATTATTAATTCATATAACAGAGAACTGTGAAAGATGATGTATGTACTATCTCTGTAATATAGGGCAACTTACGGTTGCTGAATCTGAAGTTAGTGACGGTTAGCGTGGCTATACGGAAGGCGGATGTACACCAGCGGAATTAAATTTCCGTATAGTTAGAGGAAACCTGCGAATTGGTTTTCATTCATAGCTCAGCTTTACTTCGCACATTAAAATAATCACTAATGAAGAATACAGAACCCTGGCTGCATATGGTGTAACTCTTGTCACTTCTACAACGTGAAGTCAGTCATCTTATATAACGTTAGAGTTCCCCAAATTGGAATATGTTTCTTCCATAAGAATATAATGATTGTTGATGTTATTATATTAATACATGAAGAAAAACTTTTTAAGCAAATTGCGCGCAAGGAGGAATATGAGATTTGGCATAGTTAAAGTTTTAAAGTTCATATGGAGAAGGAGTGCATAAAGGTAAAACCTATGTATAAGTGTTACAAATACAATAAATTAAGAAAATAAAAAGTCGACTTTTGACCTCTAGGCGACCACTAGTACATATAAATCATTTCAATCCATAAATAGAGAATTTGTTAATAACTTGACTACAGCCTTACCCATTGGAGCCTAGCATAGCTACGAACCATCGTCTAGACAAAATACATTTATTCTGTGAATATTACCACAATCGATCAAGTTCTTCAGAAGTTACACTATCAGTAACAGACGCACCAACGATTTGTATATTTGAAGATTATAAATATAAAATGTCTTACTCAGTCGACGACAGCGTCACATATCAGGTCCACATTTAGTGATTTTTCTTTTGGCACTAAACTAACATATATTGTGAATATGAGTATTTTTTGTCCATAAATATAGATTATGTTAATAACTCGACTACAGCGTTACTTATCGAATTCTTGCATAGCTGTGAGGCACTGCCTCGACAAAACAAATATATTGCGCGAATATGACCTCAATCGCTCAGGTTGTTCAGAAGTTACAGGCTCACAAACAAACACACCAACGATTATGTATAAAACAATAATTGTCACTTATAATTAGAGGAGAGCCTTTTTCCGGATAAATTTTCAGTTTCAAACGAAAATTTTTGTTGCTGAGTAACTGTACGAAACAAATTGTTTTATCGAGGAGGAAATTTGTAGAGTTCGGTTACCATTTAGCAATTAAATTTGAGTTTGAAAATGGAAAATTTATTCGGGAATAAAAAGAAAGCTCGAATGTATTTCGGTAAGATAATTTACTAAATGTGTAAACAATTACTTAAAAATGTATTAAATAGTAATTATATTATTTAAAAACACAGTTCTTATACACTTTGTGAATATTACTTACAATGAGTTTGCAGATTTTATATTATAACAATACTTCACAACGAATACTATGGTGACAAAGTAAACAAACTGATGTCGGGTCAGCCAAAGAGAGTACGCAAATTTTGACAATGAATTCTTTGATTTTATGACATAACAAGAAAACACAAGTTTTTGTAGGGTCAACCAAAGGTAAACAACTTTTTGCCGATTTCAAAATTAAAGTAAACATTTATCGTTGTCAAAGTGACAAAACAATCTCGATTTGTAGTTTTTTTACACATGCAGTAAATTATCACACACAAACTGTTGGACTAATTTTGATAAAACTTGTAGTGCTTAAAGACTTAAAATTAGACTAAAATCTGATTCCTTCTTATGTCCATATTCAATATGGAGGCCGGTCGCCACAGCTGACAATGACAACTTAACGTTCACGTTAGTTTAACTAAAGTGTAACAGGAAACAAAAGAATTAAATTATTATTATTATCTACCTGACGTTTGATTAACGTTGGCAGCTGCACGAAAATCAGATGCGGATTATGAACTGTTAATACTATCAGACAATTTCAGTTTGCGATGATACTTGCCTGAAAACGTCAGAATTGACGGAGAGTATAGCGTCAGTCGTATAATACAATGTGTCGACTTAGAAATGCGCCGGATTAACAGTATTAAATACTGAGTATATCAAAGATGGACATAACACGTTGTATTGGACTGGACTAAGTTTCATAAAATGTTTGTGCTTATAATTAGACCATATTTAATTCTGAGATATAACAAACAGAAAATTACAGTTTTATAATAGTACAGATTGCGGGAGAAGCCGAGGGTAAGGCTAACACAAGATAAATATTTAGAATGTATTGTTTGAAATATCTCAGTTTTTTCAATAGTTCATATTTATTTAGTATTTGCAGCAAATGTTCGTTTTCATATATATTTCAACGAACTCTAATCTAGCATAATATTGGGGTAGTTTGCGCACAATACCGGGCGTCATGCAAATATGTAAATTAATTAATGCAACGAATGCAGGTAATTCCAGAATTTGCACTATTACTAACAAAAATATGAATATTAATATCGTTGTTTACTAGAATATTTGGCTTTCGTTCACAATAGCCACGAAATCCTCTATTTGCAAGTGCAATGAATAAAATTGATTTGTTGTCGGTATTATCATACGTGATAAGCAATATTTCATAATTCTAACACGAAATTCGTGCTTCTATTTCACTCAACAATTTTGTTCGTTTTGTGCGCATAGGGGCTATTGAGATAATTAATATGCTGCAAATTATTTAATTAATATTTTAGCTTCATACATACTGGTTTTGGAAGTGGTCCTTATGGAATTTACCTGAAACAAAAGTAAATGTTAGTAACTGGCAAAAGGTATTATATTTTAACTAAACAAATATATTTATAATTATTTTGGTTTCACATAACACTATTATAACAAATACGATCAGGATATAAAATATTCAGCGAATTATAGGATCATTCTTTTATAATTCGTCGTTGGACAAAATCTGTAAATTTAGATTTACATATCTTAAATTAAGTCATAGGTTATTATGTCATTTATAATTATTTATCATTTATTTGGATTGTTACAATTCATATTGCACTAGGTAATATCTCATACATATCAGTTCAACCCTCGAAATAATTATTAAATCCTATTACAGTTTAAATGTTATAAATTGAACTGTATATGAAATGAAATAACACTCTAGACATGTTCTGTAAAATTACTATTACTTAATGAACAACCCTCGTATGTACTAGTTTTATAATATCTTTATAAATCTCCTAATATTCCATTCATTATATGAAAGTGTTATATTTTTATTCCCGACTAGCTTTATATTTTATCTTTACATAAATTATTTTACTCTAATCTAACTCTTTATTTTATTTAAAATATTTAACTCTGTCTACAATCATATACTTTAGTAAATCTCAATAATCTTTTTTAAATTCCTTATTTATTTCCTTAACTAACATTTTTTATATTACTGACATCTGTATTATCTTAATACTTTCTATATTTTAAATATTCCAGTCTGCTAACGAGTGTTCAATAAAACACCTAGATGTCACCACTACTCATTTCCTTATATGTGTATAATATAATTTATACCAGTTTATTTATTGCAAATTTCTAAATGTTAAATTGTTTGATGTGAAATGCTATTTTTCTTTATTCAATGGAATTTTTGATTCCTCAGATTATACTTCTTATAACATTTACTTAATTCCTTCGGTAAGAAAACAATGATAAACAGATTCAAATTTAATATGTCAAATGACATTTATTTCTTTCAGGTTATAAATTTACCAAAATATTTCCTTTAGTTGAGAATTTGACTATGATAAAATAAAACGATATTCTACTAATAAATAATATGTTTATATTCAAACTTCGTGTGTTTTTTTTTAAATACTGGACAATGGTTAACAATATTTTAATATGGAAACTGAATACTTGACGTTTAGATAATATTTACTCCAAGGTGTATAGTTCCAAATCCAACTAAATAATTCAGGTACGTACTCTGATCTTATTTATTATTGATATTCAAAATTAAATAATTCTTTCTATTACTTTCTTTCTCAAATTAATGTATACTATTATTATAATGTGTTCAAAACTATTTACTGGCTTGATAACTCCATAAATTTGTATATAAATGAAAATTATTCATATCTTGACATATTACTGGATAGTAGAGAATTAAAATAACTTATGTTGTTTATAACAAATGTACTTGTTGTAATAACTATTAGTTCAGTCTATTTCAATACTGAATTATATTGCAAACAATTAAATCTTTTCCAACATTCACAAAATGTTATCTTTCTTTAATACTGACACAAATAATATACTAAAATGGTAATACTTAATTGCTTTCTTCTTTTAGATGAATAACTATCCACTTCTTGATGACGTTTTTGGACGGATACTACTTCTTGGATGTGGTTAAACTTCAATCTTGTTCAAATTCGTGACGAAAGAATACCAATTATCCTGTACAGGAGCTTGCTCGACGTTTGGAATAAATTGTCCTCTTATCAGGATGTCGAATCTCTTAGTGCACAGCAAATTCTCCTTTACACCCGGAACTTGTGAAATTCACCAACCTTTATGGATCTCTTGTGATAATCTGCCTCTTTTGAACACCAGTACTTCTGGAATCAGCTACCTTTTATAATAACCGGATCTTGAAGAATGCTTCAACCTTTATGGAATTTCAAAACTCTGGTACTCAATAACCTCCTGAAAACTTCTATGATCCCGGAGACAACAACCCTATTTCGGATATACCTGGATCTTGTACAAATTTGTAAGTACTATTATTATTTTTATATTAATTTATTCGTAGTTAACGTAGTTCACTCAGGATACACTTTTCTCTCCACTAATTAACTGTATTCGTGTTTTATATCAGAAATTATCTTCTTTCTGAAAAAACACGTCTATCGTTTTTTAGAATTCGAAAAATTCTGCTTTTAAACACTATTTTAGGATTATTATCGCGTTAATATCAGTAAAGATATTCCTTTTTCAAAAAACACGTCTACCGTTTTTTAGAATTCGAAAAATTCTCTTTTTAAACACTATTTTAGGATTATTATCGCGTTAATATCAGTAAAGATATTACTTTTTCAAAAAACACGTCTACCGTTTTTTAGAATTCGAAAAATTCTTTCGTTTATTTCTTCATTTCCCTAGTAATCCTTTCTCATTTTTCATTCTCCAATCAAAGTTTTACAACAGCAATAACAATCAACAACATAGCTTTTAAATTCTCTAATATACCTAGAATACTTCTTAAAATTGTATTATCTAATTATCAAAATTCTTTTCATAATTTTATCAACCCTTCTTTACCTATTCATATCCCAATACCTCTCTACATCTATATTTCTGAACAAATGTCAAATAATGACAGTTCCTGTATTTCAAATTATTCCCGGGAACTGTTCTACAATACAATCTATACACCTTTCAAAATAAGATTCTAAATATTTTTATCACTTCATAAACGTCAATTACCCAAGTTTTTACAAATTTATATTACATTTTACAAAGTAACAACTAATATTCAACTCTCTTCTTTCCAGAATATTTTGAACTTCTAAGAAAAATGAACATGGTCAACCTTTCCATATACAGGTGGTTTATTATAAAATTCGAATACTTGTTAAATACGATAAACCTCTATTATGATAAACCTAATAAATTTTATTTTAAACACATCATAATAAATTTTTCTACGTTTATTTAATTAAATTTGGTAACTTTCATAACTTCCCATATTATATTGTTAACGTATGCCTTTATACTATAACATATGCCCCTTTTAATAAATGTAAATTTAAACCTCAAATAAACAAATTTTCATTTATTAAACTAATATAACTTCAATTATTACACTCTCAGTAATTCCTATTTTATAACCAATGTCATTAAGATTAACTACTAATATTCAAATCCAATGTACAAACATTTCACAATTCTCAACAATTAACATCTATGTTTAAGCAATTTTTTTTTTATATATAATTTATCCAAAGTAATATAAGTACCAATTATTTTAATTTATCATATGAAAATTATTAATTTCATTTTACATACATAATAACTATGCCCTGTACATTCTATTAATATTTAGCAAGTGTTCTCTACATATAAATATTTAGCCTCTATACAATTTTTATAATATCATAGTAACTGTATTACTCTTAACATTTCTTTTAGGTGATAGTTTCAATTTTTTTTTTTTTTATTCAACTCTTTCTCGTAAAGATTATTGCCTCTATAAAATATTTTACTTATGCTCACTTATACATTTATATTATATTTATTATTTCTATTTCCTTTGCGCATGTATCCCATAATATTCCTATAGACATATCCGTCTTCCCCATACTTTCTACTTATGAAAGTTTATACTTATATTTACGTTTTATTGGCGTACGTTACCTTAATCTCTCATTAGACATTTTAGTCCTATATAAATCATCATATTAGGTTACTTTTAACCCATTCTCTATCATTTATATTATAATTCCATATTTTAATGGTACATTTTATATTTATTTATTATTGCAAGCATTTTTCCTTCAATTAAAATATTATATCATAAAGGCTTTTACTATCTTTTTATAATTAGCTTTATAACATCAACTACTTTATTATTCTGCAAATCTCTTTTACCTCTTCAATTATTTTAAAATCTTAAGGCTTTGAATAATTCTTTCTTTTCCTCAACTACTAAATACATTCCTTCTATGTTTTATATTTGGGCATATAATTACACATTTAATTCCAAATAGATTTTCTTATAGTACTTTGGTTTTATTTTTTTTTTTATATAATATATGTAGGAATGAGAGTAACATTTGATACAACTCTTAAAACAACATTCTTCAAATATTTCTAATATTCTAAACTCTATATTCTATATTTCGATTCTGAACCTCTTTCTATATATCCATTTTTATACTAGGCTTTATTCACCCTACTTATGAACTTTAACATGCCCCTTCCTCAACAAATCAAATAAGTTAACATTTTTTTTATATCCGATTATGTTCTTGTTATAAAAAATACTCCAACTATGCCCCTAACTTCTATACAATATAAAAATTTGAACTCTTGAATATAAAAACATTTCTTATATAGTTTGATGATTCTTCAAAAACAACATGTGAATGAATTAACAATATTTGGATACGGAAGTGACGTTACCCACCTATATAACACAATCAATTCTAATGTAATGTCCTGCCTATAACTTGAGATCTAATTAATACTGGGATAAGCAGGTGTCGTAAATACCTTCAGAAGACGACCTCTTTTTTCTTCTGTCCTGACTATAACTTGAGATCTAATTAATACTGGGATAAGCAGGTGTCGTAAATACCTTCAGAAGACGACCTCTTTTCTTCTGTCCTGACTATTACTTGAGATCTAATCAATACTGGGAAAGCAGGTGTCGTAAATACCTTCAGAAGACGACCTCTTTTTTCTTCTGTCCTGACTATAACTTGCTGTTCATAATTCTATTTTTAATCTAACTCTATTCTTCCATGTACCCAATTTTTCTGCTGGTACCAAATTTTCTAAATAACATATAACCTCTCGTTCCATTATATAAGTGATCTTATTATTCATTTTCCTAATCTTATTAAAGACTCTCCCAAGATTAATATGATTTAATGTGAATGTGTTTGAAACTTTCTGACATTCAATATCACATTCTAATAACACTTTATTATTTATATCCAAGATCAATGTCTCCTGATAAACATTACGTGACACATATTTTTTTAAATAAACTCTTCTCTTCTCAATAAAATTATTACCATTTACAATTCCTTCAAATTTACTTTCCATATTAATTTTTTCACTTCTTAAGTTATTTCTCATATATGTTAGTAACATATTACCTCCAACATTAAATATATTTCCAGTAAACTTTCCGTCTCCTATAAATATCCCTTTTATCTGCCTTGAGGTGAATACGTATAACTTTCTGTCATCTTCTTCTTCTAATAAAATTGAATCTAATTGAGTTCTTAAAATACTTCTGCCTGAATCCATGTATTTTCTTTTCTTCTGTAATAGCACAATTGTATTCATTTTCGTAATTACATCTGTGTTTTGTTCAAAGTCGATACAGTTAATAACTTCCTTCTCAAAATTTTCTATTTCCTTTTCTTCGACTGTATCTGGTTTACATACCAAAGATCTTTAAATTCTTCAATATTCCTTTTATTATCTACTTTAATATCTTCCCACATCTTATCTATCTTTCCACATAATTCTACCTTCACATCCATAAAATTCTTCTTATTCTCTTCTCTAGTATCAATGCTCACCTTAATCAATTTATCCAATTTTTCTCCTAATTCTTTTTTATCCACCTCTCTATTTTTCTTATTCTCTTCACTAGCCTTGTCCAATTTGTTACTTAATTCTTCCATTAAATTCTTATTATTTTCTTTAGTCAATTTCTCCATATTCTTATTTCTTTCTTCACATCTCTTGTCAATTTTTTCGAACATTTGTTGAATAATTCTCATATCTATTGATACAGTCGACATTTCTATTTTCGAAGTCTCTCCTTGTATTTCCACCTTATCACCTCTATCCTGTGTCTCTCCTGTCTGTTGATTTTCTTCCTGGACCTGTAATGTAATATCTCCTCCCTCTTGTAAAGTACCTTCCTGATTAACCTCCACCTCATCATCACTAGATGATTCTACTCTATTCATTCTTGAACTACTTTTAGACCTAGTATTCATTTTTAATAACTATTATGTGACAACAATACAAATATACTATCCAATATTATCAATATAAGTTTTACTATGGTAATCCACTTCGTACAATGTTTATTTATGTTCACACATATAATAATGTAAATAAAATATTGAAAATACTATATTGCGAGTCTTATTTTACATGGCCCCACGTTGATGCGTCATAAAATGCACTAGGTAATATCTCATACATATCAGTTCAACCCTCGAAATAATTATTAAATCCTATTACAGTTTAAATGTTATAAATTGAACTGTATATGAAATGAAATAACACTCTAGACATGTTTTGTAAAATTACTATTACTTAATGAACAACCCTCGTATGTACTAGTTTTATAATATCTTTATAAATCTCCTAATATTCCATTCATTATATGAAAGTGTTATATTTTTATTCCCGACTAGCTTTATATTTTATCTTTACATAAATTATTTTACTCTAATCTAACTCTTTATTTTATTTAAAATATTTAACTCTGTCTACAATCATATACTTTAGTAAATCTCAATAATCTTTTTTAAATTCCTTATTTATTTCCTTAACTAACATTTTTTATATTACTGACATCTGTATTATCTTAATACTTTCTATATTTTAAATATTCCAGTCTGCTAACGAGTCTTCAATAAAACACCTAGATGTCACCACTACTCATTTCCTTATATGTGTATAATATAATTTATACCAGTTTATTTATTGCAAATTTCTAAATGTTAAATTGTTTGATGTGAAATGCTATTTTTCTTTATTCAATGGAATTTTTGATTCCTCAGATTATACTTCTTATAACATTTACTTAATTCCTTCAGGTTATAAATTTACCAAAATATTTCCTTTAGTTGAGAATTTGACTATGATAAAATAAAACGATATTCTACTAATAAATAATATGTTTATATTCAAACTTCGTGTGTTTTTTTTTAAATACTGGACAATGGTTAACAATATTTTAATATGGAAACTGAATACTTGACGTTTAGATAATATTTACTCCAAGGTGTATAGTTCCAAATCCAACTAAATAATTCAGGTACGTACTCTGATCTTATTTATTATTGATATTCAAAATTAAATAATTCTTTCTATTACTTTCTTTCTCAAATTAATTTATACTATTATTATAATGTGTTCAAAACTATTTACTGGCTTGATAACTCCATAAATTTGTATATAAATGAAAATTATTCATATCTTGACATATTACTGGATAGTAGAGAATTAAAATAACTTATGTTGTTTATAACAAATGTACTTGTTGTAATAACTATTAGTTCAGTCTATTTCAATACTGAATTATATTGCAAATAATTAAATCTTTTCCAACATTCACAAAATGTTATCTTTCTTTAATACTGACACAAATAATATACTAAAATGGTAATACTTAATTGCTTTCTTCTTTTAGATGAATAACTATCCACTTCCTGATGACGTTTTTGGACGGATACTACTTCTTGGATGTGGTTAAACTTCAATCTTGTTCAAATTCGTGACGAAAGAATACCAATTATCCTGTACAGGAGCTTGCTCGACGTTTGGAATGAATTGTCCTCTTATTAGGATGTCGAATCTCTTAGTGCACAGCAAATTCTCCTTTACACCCGGAACTTGTGAAATTCACCAACCTTTATGGATCTCTTGTGATAATCTGCCTCTTTTGAACACCAGTACTTCTGGAATCAGCTACCTTTTATAATAACCGGATCTTGAAGAATGCTTCAACCTTTATGGAATTTCAAAACTCTGGTACTCAATAACCTCCTGAAAACTTCTATGATCCCGGAGACAACAACCCTATTTCGGATATACCTGGATCTTGTACAAATTTGTAAGTACTATTATTATTTTTATATTAATTTATTCGTAGTTAACGTAGTTCACTCAGGATACACTTTTCTCTCCACTAATTAACTGTATTCGTGTTTTATATCAGAAATTATCTTCTTTCTGAAAAAACACGTCTATCGTTTTTTAGAATTCGAAAAATTCTGCTTTTAAACACTATTTTAGGATTATTATCGCGTTAATATCAGTAAAGATATTCCTTTTTCAAAAAACACGTCTACCGTTTTTTAGAATTCGAAAAATTCTCTTTTTAAACACTATTTTAGGATTATTATCGCGTTAATATCAGTAAAGATATTACTTTTTCAAAAAACACGTCTACCGTTTTTTAGAATTCGAAAAATTCTTTCGTTTATTTCTTCATTTCCCTAGTAATCCTTTCTCATTTTTCATTCTCCAATCAAAGTTTTACAACAGCAATAACAATCAACAACATAGCTTTTAAATTCTCTAATATACCTAGAATACTTCTTAAAATTGTATTATCTAATTATCAAAATTCTTTTCATAATTTTATCAACCCTTCTTTACCTATTCATATCCCAATACCTCTCTACATCTATATTTCTGAACAAATGTCAAATAATGACAGTTCCTGTATTTCAAATTATTCCCGGGAACTGTTCTACAATACAATCTATACACCTTTCAAAATAAGATTCTAAATATTTTTATCACCTCATAAACGTCAATTACCCAAGTTTTTACAAATTTATAATACATTTTACAAAATAACAACTAATATTCAACTCTCTTCTTTCCAGAATATTTTGAACTTCTAAGAAAAATGAACATGGTCAACCTTTCCATATACAGGTGGTTTATTATAAAATTCGAATACTTGTTAAATACGATAAACCTCTATTATGATAAACCTAATAAATTTTATTTTAAACACATCATAATAAATTTTTCTACGTTTATTTAATTAAATTTGGTAACTTTCATAACTTCCCATATTATATTGTTAACGTATGCCTTTATACTATAACAATATATTGTTTTAATTACTACATCATTTTATTAGATATTTTAATTCCTTAGGCGTAGTACGTATAATAAAATATTCCAGTATACATTTTCCACCAACAGAGTTTTCAGATATCTGTCTTTCGGTGGTCACTCAGTAAGAAAAAGTAATTTTCCAAAAAAGATGTGTGCGTGCCTCGACGCAACATTTTACTTACACGACTAAAGCTATTGGCACCATATTCCAAATTTCAGCTATCTTTAAACAATACTCTTTTATTTTTCTGTTGTGGCAAAAAATCGCAAGTCACGTATTGTTGGTTGCCAATATTTTTAATTTTGAAAATGTAGAATATCCATTTATCAGGGAACTAAAGAACCGTATGTCCACGAACAAGTGTTTTATTTACAGTGTCAACATTACTTTCCTTATTCAAGTTTTCTTTTTTTATTTTAGAAAGATGGGGAGTGCTAAAAGTAATAGTGTTTTGAGAAAAGTTGTTCGAGAAAGAGTGTGCTTAATAATAAAACAAGAAAAAATGACAAATAACAGCCAAGGTAAATAATCATAGATATTTATTAATAATGTTAGCTTATGTGTATATTTCCAATAATATTTGTATATAAGCTTTTATTTTAAAGGTAACCATGTTACTTTATCAGGTTTATGCAAGCATGTCAAGTTGGTTGTATCTAGTGATATTTTTATTTAAATTGCGTATCTCATAAACTCTCTTCTTTTTCAGACTAGCCGTCCACTCAAGGTGTTCTCCTCTTTATAGGGCAGACATTTTTTTTAGAATATGAATTTGCTATTACGTGATTTGGTTGATTTAGGTGTATGGCTATAAAAACGTGTTATGCCATATTTTGATATTTCGTTGTATTTTAGTGATTTTGGGTGGCATTTATATGTGCCACCTAATGTTAAATGTTTTGAAATATTTCTTTAGTTGCATATACATATAAGTGCCACAAGCAATAGGAAGATATATGCAACTGACTAATAAAATTTTTTAAAACTGGTACGTATTACAACATTAAAGCTTTATACTAATTTTTAAGAAAGGGCGCGAAACAATTTAGACATAAAGCTACATCATATCCTTTACATATTATTTTAGAACGTTTGACTGATGCATTTTTGCTACAAAAAGCACACCGACGAGGATTTCCTTCAAAGGTAAATGAATTTCAACATTCGATTTTCGTTGTACAGTCTCCACGGTCATTGCTCGGCCACCAATTTTTTTCAGTTTCGTTTTTCCTATTTTTATTGGAGACAATAACTAGGGATGAGCTAGATCCTTCGCAATCAAGGGAATGTCTTTTCTAGTAATATGTAATTCAGTCAGAGTTGTAATAACCCAATCAAGAAAGTGGCTGTTCAAATTTAATATAGAATTAGCTTGTTTAAGATTAAGAAATTTCATAAAATTATTATAAGACTGTAGTAATTTTTGCGGTGGCTGGCAATATGTTATGACATTTGACGTAAATTCAAAATGTGAATTTATTGCAATTTTTACATTCTATATTAGATACGTCTTGAATTTAATATAAAATAAGTGCAAATATTTCATGCCATGAAATCTCGTAGCAATTATGAGAAGCAGTATATGAAATTTGAAGAATGGTGTAAATAAAAAGTACTTTATGTTATATCAGAAAAGCTTTAACTGCTTATTTTCAATTACAACACACTAGATATAAATTTAAACCATATACTTTATGGACAATTTATTTTATGCTGAAGTCTTGTTTAACAGTATATAAGTATGTAGAGATATATCGCAATATAAGAAATTACAGGCTTTCCTGAATCGTTTGTCTCAAGGTTACCTACCCAAGAAATCGAAAATTTTAGAAGAAATAGATGTTATTAAATTTATACAAGAAGCAGGTAATAAAATATATTTGGCAATAAAAGTATGAGTACATTTTTCACATTTATTGCAGCTTTGCATATAATGGTATTATTTGTAAGTTGAATTAGGCATTTTAAAATTTGACATTATATCTAACATTACAAGTAAATACGCATACAATATGAAATATAATAAAAGTTATCAGAAAATATACAAAATGTGTATATTAAATAACAATGAGATGATAATATAAAAACCAGATAAAAATTACTTTTATTTCGGTTGTTGTTATTAGGTTTCAATAAAACGTTGAAACAGGTTTTATTGAAAAATAGTTTCCGAAACGTTGGAAAAACGAGAAATGGTGTAATTTTATTTACTATTCCCTTTTTGGCCGCTATATCCCAAAGAAAAAAAATTATACGAGAAGAGCTGACCAATATGTCCTGTAGACGACAATGACTACAAGTCTTACACCATCATTATTTCTGTACCTAAAACAAAAAATAATATTCGGAGATTCTTCGTAATTACAGATACAATATTTATCGATTTAATTAGGAAATATATATACTAGCTGACCCAGCAAACGTTGTTTTGCCATATAAATTATTTCTAGTGAATATTTTGGTAGTCTAATAAAAAATAGGTAACTTTAAGTGTGTGGGAATGTGATATATGACTGAAAGAGAAATGGAGCGCTGTGAACGATGACGGCCTATAAAAATAACAAAACACCAAACATTCATTTTTTGAATTCATTGTACTTTTATTATCTTAACTAATAAATTTCTAATTACATCTCTATCACAAATAATGACAATTAAAAAAAAACCTTATCAGTCTCTTAGTACAATGGAGTGTACGATATTTTTAGTGAGTCCATCTTTAGCCGACACAAACAAAATTGATGGTTTACCCACTTGAGAACATGCCACGTATAATTGTCAGTGTGAAAACACGGTGTGCCCAAATCTAAGCCACAAACAGACATCGTTTGGCCTTGATGAGAATATACTTAATATGAGAGTTGCACTGAGAAAGTAAAATGATAAGTATAAGCGTGACTGCTACGATAGACGCACAATCAACAATAATGTCCGAAAACGGTTTAGGCCCTAAACTTTAGTGAGTGAGAGAAAGCTTATTGTGTGAGAAAGGCAGGAGACCGGCTTCGTGCTCATCCCTAATCTGTGCTGTTTACGGGGTGAGAAGTGACACCGGTAGACGCCTGGCGGGAATAACTGATCGAGTAGTAACTGATCAATTATCGACCGCCGATAGTAGAACATTATTAAAGTACTAATATCGCTATTGAAAAATAGGGGTTGGTGGTGGAAGCGTGGAAATTTAGGGTTGTATGTATTTTTTAATGCCGAATCATAAAAAAAGGACAAAATTTTGTCCAAAAAACAAACAAAAAATTTTTGGGGTGGACCACCCTTATTACTTAGGGGTATGCAAAATAGTTTACGTCCTATTCTCAGACCTGCTGAATATACACACAAAATTTCATAAGAATCGGTCAAGCCGTTTCGGAGGAGTTTTGGGACAAACACTGTGACATGAGAATTTTATATATTAGATATACAGGCTGTCCCAGAAATAAAAAGATGGAGTAGCAGAAATCGGAAGCTAGATTGTGTAAAAACGTACCCTCAAAATATCAAGTCTTTATTCGGGCGCAGACGGCAGAATAAAATAATAAAGAATTCAATTGGCCCTACGCCGACCCTGGACTAAATATCCACCTGCTTCACTTTCACAATCGGTCCTTTTTAGAACCACCATATTACTTGTGTTAAAAAAAGGAGGAGGAATAGATACTTCATAATAAATATCAAACCATTAATTACTTTAATTTTACACCTGCTAGAAAAAAATAATTACATTCTTAATATTTACTGTAATCTCGACTGTAATCTAGAAAAACTACGATTTATTCAATATTCTAAAATAATAATAATCAGCGGTTTCCGACTACAAACACATTAAAGGGCAACAACCTTCCTATTTTAAAAATAAAAACAATCTTTTATTGTCTGCAGTAAAGTGGGTCGCCGATCTGGCAAAAAATATGTTTTGAATGAGTACGATTTAACGTTTTTTCCCGTTTTATACAAATAAAAGCGTATTTTTCTATGAATGCGTGTTCCTTTCTATTTACAAATGAGCATTCTTGCGCGTATTTATAAACATACATTCCGTGCCAGGTCCGTAATGTAATTTTTTATCTAAAAAACAACATAGAAAATTAAATTTTTAATTTCTTTGTTATTGCGGTATATTTGGGCCTGTTTCCGTTCGAACTTTACATACCTGTTACTCCGTCTTTTTATTTCTGGGACACCCTGTATATAACTTACAGCCTATGAGTACTAGTCATAAACGACTTTTCTTGACTTATCGCAATAGTCAGTACATAGGCAAAATTCCAAAGGTTTTTTGAAATTGCCAAACCCAGAATTGTTTACAGTGCACTGTTTTAGAAGATCTAGTGCAACACATTTGGCAAATCATAGTGATGACTTGTTGACCCTAAAAAATCATGGGGGTTGGAAGTCCTCAGCTGTGGCTGAGGGTTATATTGCATATTCCTCAAACAAAAAAATTAAAATATCTCATATGCTCAGATCTGAAACTAATACAAACATTTCGGTATGTTCAATCAAAACCAATACAATAGAAGGAAATAACAGTTTTTATCAAAATATTCTATCAAGGTCAAGTAGTTTGGTGTTACTATAAATACCCAAGATACATCTCATGTACCGTGCTTTCAAATACTTTTCTCATTAGAGTATGCTGTTTTTTAAGTTTTCTATGTAATCGATTTTGGTGTACATGCTAAGCTTTCGAAAACTTTAAATTCTGACAATTGCCAAACTTAAATTTAAATTATATACGCATACACGACATAACCAAACCATGAAAATTATGCGTTTGTATCGCAATTATGTACTTGTACTGTCACCAACCATTAAAAAAAAGCATGGCAATCTTTAATGATGAAAGTAGTTGAAGGCACGGTATCTATCAATGTATACAGTAACTGTACAATTCAAGAACATAATTGAAAATCAAATAATTGAAACGATTTTTGTTGAAGAATGGATCGTTGCAACTTCATTTTATTTATTTCGCCCAGAGTGATATATATTTCTAAAACTTGAAAAATATTTGAGGAGCACCGTCTGCACAAATTAGTTAAGTTGTAAAATATTTTACTTCGTTTCATTTTTATACATATTTTACACATCGTACATTGAAAATATAGATTCCATGTTGATTTTTTAACATTAGAATTAAAAATTACAAGTAGCCACCCTCGAAAAACAAAATTGAACTAGATAATCTATAAACACATCATTTTTTCGATACATTAATAGCGTTACTATGGCATCAGATTAGAAAATAGTAGATTGTTTAACAAGTAAAGAAAAGTGATGGTTTTCTAGCGAGTGAATAAAGTTTTCACCGAGCTAGAAAACTCACTTTTTTACGTTTTGAATACGTAATTATTTCGTGTACTTCACGAAAATTATAATTTTAAAAATAAAAATTGTCATTTTAGTATTATCAAAGTAATCCATGTCAAGAATTTATTTACCTAGTGACAAAACATCACAACAAGTAAACAACTAATTTGCGAAAAAGCTTTCATGTCAAATGAATCAATCAAGCAAAAATAGTGAAAAAATTCAGTAATTGGTATCAGAAGCTGACTCAGGTTTACTGCCTACAAAGTCTAGAGCAAAATACGAGAAAATTTAACAACAGTTTTGTCAATGGAGGAATGAAAAGAATGTGGAAGGAGCAAATGATGAAGATACTCAAATTGCGTACTATTGTGAAAAGGTTCGTTTTATGTATGAAATTTATTACAAGCACTAATTTTAAATACTCATCCAGGTGAAAACTCTTAAATGGTCAACACTCTGATCAGTGTATTCGATGGTGAAAAGCACTCTACAACTAAACGAAAACGTAGACATTTCTGCCTATAAAAAATTGTTGGCCTATCTGAAACTTCAAAATGACGGTTATGTACCAAAGAAATCAAAAGATTTGTCAATTGATAATGTAAAGAGTTTCTTAAACAATGCTCCTGATTACAGCTTTCTCCTTACGAAGGTAGTGACAATCATTGCGTTGCAAGGAGCCTATCGGCCGGAAGAATTACGTCTCTTAAAAGTTGATGATCTAGAAGATACCGGGCGTATTTTGGTGTTTACTTTACACGACACAAAAACCAAAGAAAAAGCGTGTCTTCACTGTAACGTCGGAAACTGGTTTCAATGGTATTGAGTTTTACAGGAAGTATTTAAATTTGAGACCGAAGCATGTGGACCATCGTGGACTCTTTATATGTTATAAACAGGGCAAGTGCACTGTGCAACCAATCGGTATAAACACCTTCTACAATATACCAAGGAAAATTGCTGCGTATTTAGGGCTTCCGGATTCGAACATTTCACAGGACATTGTTTCCGCAGAACTTCTGCGACATTTCTAGTCGACAGTGGGGCTATCATTCAAGTTTTGAGGAGACACGGTGGTTGGCGTCGTAGTGGAGTCGCGGAAGCTTATGTGGAAGATAGCATCGAAAACAAAGTGAAAATTTCAAAAAGAATTTTCAGTAATTTAACTGAAGAGACTTCTGCACCGTCAACGTCGACATCAGTTTCAGCCACATCAAGTGAAAAAATGAATACCTCAACTTTGGCAGTTTCTGAATTCAGGTCACTTTCTACATCTACTGATATCTCATTTACTAATTTAACCAATTGTTCATTTATAATTTATACTAATAAATTGAATGAATAAAAAAAAGTGTTGCTAAGAAGAAAAGTCCCACTTTTCTTAATTATTTTGGGTTAAACAATATTATCAATTTCTATCAAGTACACGAAAAATCATATTTTCTATCACTGAGACTAGTATTACAAAAGTGCGTGATATTACAGTGACCAATAATTACAATTTTATCGTCTTGTGACTGGTTAAAAACTTCAAATAAAACAATAAATGTCTCATACTATACTACTGGTAAATCAGGTGGAATGTAAATTACATAAACACATTCTTTTACTCAATAAAAAATATATTCTGCAAGGGAGGTAAAATTTGCCATAATTTATTTTATACTATAGACCACTTATAAACTTGTTAGAATATACAGGTTTGGCCTACGATTATCTGGAATGCGGCTTTCCGTACAAAACACGAAAGCAGTTGCCAAAGCGTACCTACCTAACAGATATACATACGCGAGCCGACAAGTAGACCTTCAGCGAAACCATATTAAATTCAATCATAAAAATAATAAATCTGAAGGAATTCTTATAATATTAACTTAAGATACTTTTTTAAGAATATTACGAATGGGAATAGTACCTAAAAATGAAGATAACAACCCCTGCAACATGCACACATGCATTATATTGGAATCTTATGATCGTAATGATCGAATGTGGTCGAGCGTCGAACAGTACGTGCCCACCGCCCTCATGTGTGTAAATACTGGCAACAACGTTCGTTTCAATGCATGGACTTCAGTTCGCATGCAAGGTAAAAACAGACCGAACCTGTATATCATAATAGCAAGTTTGTAAATGGTCGGAACACAGACACTTGTCTTAGTTGTCCAACAAAAATTTTAAAATGATTATATTCGAATTTTCAGACCATGAAAGTAATATCGGGTACCATTATATAACCTTTCATTAAATAATGTGTAAGTAATTCTTCGCGCATATGTTTATAGTCCTTTATGATATGACCAATAGGCGTTTAATTCAGAGTAAAAGCTTCCTGTTTCGTTCTTTGTGCTAAGCGAACATAAGTGGTTTCCTGTAATTATAAAGCGTTTTATATTAGTCCGAATTTTCGGACAGTAAAATGAAAATATTGCCCTCGTTTGCGGTTTCAACGGAACTACACCCAGCATCATGCTAACAATTTTCATTAGAGTTTGTATAATTTATGTTAGCACTAGAGAGAGGGTTTAGAATCTGGTTCGTTCTCATATATGTTTTAAAAGGTCATACGTGCGTAAACAATTAACCTTTATACATCCTCGGTATGCAAGTTATACGCTGTTTTCTGAAAATTAGAGCCGACACATGTGCAGAATACTAAATCGCTAGAGGTTATTTTTTACAATTATAAATGGATTAGCAAATTATAAACCGGGACTAATTAGCGAACGTTTGAAAACATAAGCCATGCAAACACAATTAAGAAGGTATTTTCTGTTGGAACACAATGTTATCATTTAATATTTAATAAGCATTTGGACGTTATTGATGCCACGTTAGACGGAAAGGTTATACACGTCAAACTAGTATGCATACGGCGTACACATTAATATGCAAAAGTTGTATTAATTAATCAATAGACAGAGATGCAATCCACAATTAGTTCTCCTCAAACGAGCAAGAAACTCTACTATAGTCTAACAATGCACTCTAAAATCTAATTTGAGAACGTTTCATTGCTCTATGTTTCATAACCTATATACTGTAAAATATTATATTTACTGGAGAAAAATTAATTTAATTTGTTGCCAATATGTATTATTTGATCGTTTAGAAAGAAAACGTAATGCCATCCAGATATAACTAGGAGCAAATGTCATATACGGACAAAGTGAACAGAAAGAACAAAACATTCAGATGTATTGTTCTTATTGCTAGCAAAACAACTCTTAACATTTGTTGATAAAGTTGACAATCCGTTGCAGATTATTTATGTATTTGAGACTCTTATATTAAACAGGGTTTATTGAAATACCAATGACATTTGAAAACAAATAAAAATGTTTGAGCACAATCAACAGAAAATCAAAAATCGGAACAAGTGCTTATACGTGATTTGTACAGCGCTTACCGTCTTGTCAAGTCCTTAGTTCTAGTACTTTTCGTTACAGAAAATTGGTCAGATGCAGTTTCTTCTTATTTCATAAGTGTAGTCCGATAAAGTATCTATGCGACAGCCTGGTTTATTTTGTTTTCTTTGTCAGTAGTTCTTTCGAGTTCTATCACAAATAACTTTAATAACATATTCTGAGGTTATATTGAGTTTTCACTCTTCTTATAGACGCAATATATTCCTGTCATAATGGTTTAAATATCTTCTTTTGCGATATTTGCATTAAATGATTCCAAATTTTTGTAACCGTTTTTAATTTATGGTAAACGTTAATGGACGCTAAAGTTTTCACATAAGAATGATGTATCTTTTTCTTACATATAATCATGAATTGAGATGTATATGGAATATCTGCTATACAGGGTGACCGGACAATAAAAAGACTGAGGAGTAGGAATGTAAAGTGACCCCAAAAACAAATCTGCATGTCACCGTAATAGCAAAGAAATGAAAAATTTAATTTCTTTGTGAAATATTTACAAGAAATTTACATTACGGTCCTGGCAAATACATTCGTAATTTATGTGTTCATAAATAAACACATACAAATACAAAGAACGTTGTCAGACTAGAATAGTCCTACTGTGTTTATTTTAAAGAAAATAGGGATTTTAACTATTGTACCCAGCGTATAATGATAAATGTAATGTGTTTTTTGTAAAAAAAAAAAACTCTAGGGGTTATTAAAGTTGAAAATGGGTCAGCTGATACGGAAAATCGTGGGGAATTTTTTATTAGCTATTGAAAGTATAAATACTTTAATAACTTTGTGGGAAGACTCTTGACAACATGATATCATCACTTGGATGATTATTAATGAAATCAACCAATTTTGGCAAGCAACGTTGAATGTAAAGAATGACGGTTACTGCTTCTCCTCTCACTGCCCTATGTAGGGTCGGGAAATACTTACCTCAGAAACAGTTCACTAGACCAGGATTTTTTGTGGGAATTTTGCGTTTGTCTTATACTTTATTTCATCAGGAGCCTCATCCACATTTCCCGTGTAAACACCAGCACTACCCGGGGTTTCCGCATTGATAAGCGTGAAATACTTTTAATAATCGATAATAATTATTTTATTTACAGCAAAATGCTCTTGTCTCAAATTTCGACATTTTGGAATTCTTTAAAGCAGAGCTGCCATATATTTTGGAAACTTTTGTCTTTTTCTATGTTTTAAGTATTTTTGTTTATTCTCTTCAAATGGTGGTATTAGAAACATGAAAACGGTTAATTTACGGGTAACGATTCAATATGGTTTTCAACAAAGTGAAGAAGTCTTTCTTCATTTGTGGCTGCAGTAAGTTTTTGTGGTGGGCCACTTTTCGGTAGATTCTGAGAGGGTATACTCTCCTCGCACTCACGAATTTTTTGATACATGGTACTTCGAGAAATATATTCATTTTCAAAAAGGTGTACAATTTGCCGTTTAGACAATTTGCCAACTAAATTATAAATATGTTTCGTAGCTCTAATTTGTAACCCATGTTGTTTCAACTAAGAAGAAAAATGACATGTGTAATAAATATACGATGTAACCATCGAAAAACATGGCCATATCTTACTCTTCAAAAGTGTGTTTAATGTATTCGAAGAAAAAGTTTCAAAATAGTCCGAAAACTTTCGTTAGCTCTAATTTGTAAGCCATATAGTTTCAACTGAAAAGAAAAATAACGTGTAATAAATATACGATGTAACCATGGTAACACATGGCCATACCTTACTCTTCTAAAGTGTGTTTAATGTATTCGAAGAAAACGTTTCAAAATATCCGAAAACATTCGTTAGCTCTAATTTGTAAACCATATTGTTTCAACTGAAAATAAAAATAACGTGTAATAAATATACGATGTAACCATGGTCAAACATGGCCATACCTTACTCTTCAAAAGTGTGTTTAATGTATTCGAAGAAAACGTTTCAAAATAGTCTGAAAACTTTTGTTAGTTCTAATTTGTAAGCCATATTGTTTCAACTGAGAAGAAAAATAACGTGTAATAAATATACGATGTAACCATGGTAACACATGGCCACACCTTACCCTTCAAAAGTGTGTTTAATGTATTCGAAGAGAACGTTTGAAAATAGTCTGATAACTTTCGTTACACCTGTTACTTGTCGATAAATCTACAATCACAGCGAACGAAGGTTAAATTTCACATATAAAAAAAAAATGAATTGTGGGCACTACACAACTTTCTTATTGGTATGTGCGTTCCGAATTTTTTATATGAAAGTTATTCCAAAATAAGTTTGAAATATTTTTATCTTCTTACCCGTGAGTAAAAGTCATAGTCCCGGCTAGAATTTTGATTTCTTTTTTGATACAAAAATTAATCCAAATTCAACTATAAAGTGCATAAATTGCGAAGTATTTGAAAAAAATTACTGTTATATGAGAGTGATAGTGCCCTTTCTGGTAGAGAGAACACATTTGGAGAATATCACATACGTCATCACAAAGCTGCGCAAACAAAAAGTGCCAGGGGCGCAGGTGATTAAGAAGGCTGAAGTATTAGGGATTTTTACTTTCTTATACGTAGTATAAGGAAGTATTGTGATGATGAAAATTTTCGACCTCGAGATTTTTGCAGATGTCCACGTTTTGAGGTCCCCTGATACCAAAAAAGTGGTTTTTAAAAAATGTCTGTGTGTCTGTCTGTCTGTCTGTGACCACGATAGCGGTCAAACCGCTGGAGATATTAATTCGAAATTTTGTATTTACGTGTATAATCTCCCTCTTGGGAAATGATTAGATTTTCAGCAAATTAGGTTGACCGGAAGTAGTAGTTTACTTCAGTGAAAAACTCGAATTTTGCCAATATTTCGTCAACTACTAAGTTTAGACAAATTTATAAAGAATTCATATGTACTTAAAATTAAATTTAAGAAGAATTTTATTAAAAATTTTTTTCGAAATTCCTGCCGGAAGTAGGCTTTTTACTCTTATCGAAAATCGGTTTTTTGCAAATATGTCGTAAATTATGCATTCTATATATACATATTTATGAAGAGTACGAAAGTACTTAAAGTTGGATTTGGAATATTTTTTATATAAATGAAATTTCAAAATTCGGATCGGAAGTAACACTTTCATACGTATAAGAAAGTCGTGTGGTGGCCACACCTCATTTTTTAAACTTCATAATTGTGGAAATTATGTTTTTACGATCGGTTAGCTTACAAATAGAAATATTTTCAAGTGCCTTGATAAAGATAATTATTTAAAGAACAATATTTTACTAAATTCAAAGAAGCAACAAGAAAACACCAATATAACGTAATCGTAAGCGCCACGGTACTGTTATATTTACACCAAACTGGATGGGATGGGATATAATAAACTCGCCCAACTCTAATACGTTCATTGCGCATTATGACGTATGTGACATTCTCTAAGTGTTTTCACTCTACGAAGTTTTAAATTTTTCGTTTTACACAAAAATTATTGAAAATCAATCACTAACTTCCAATATATTCTCAAAAAACCATTGTTTGTAAGAGTAAAAAACTTACCTCAGGTAGGAATTTCGAAAAAATTTTTTAATAAAATTTTCCTCAAAATAACTCAAAATAATTTTTCACTGAAGTCAACTGAAAATCTAAGCAGAACTCAAGAGGGAAATTATACTCTTTAATATAAAGTTTGACATTAATTAGTTTTAGCCGTTTGGCTGCTTTCGTGATCACACACACACAGAGAGAGACTTGTTTATAAAACTCTTTTTTTTCTCAGTGCTTCCTTATACTACGTATAAAAAAGTAATAGCTGGCAACTCTAATTGTATAGTCAATTTTACCTATCATAAAAGATCTAAATGCAAGTATGAAAGGATGATATGAGAATAGTTGGACTGATTGAGGAAGAGATAGTTAAGTACAATCAAATGTTGCTTTATCTGTTTAAAAAATCTAAAATCGTAGACTTGATAAGAATACCTAACGCATACTAAAACGACGAAAGCAGGTGTTGGTAGACTATGAAGAAAAAATGAGGTGTGGCCACCACACGACTTTCTTATACGTATGAGCGTTTCAAACTATACAATTTTAAAAAATTTTTTATACAAAACATATTCAGAATCCTATTCTAAGTAATTTTATTCTCTTAATAAATCGCTATAGAATGCATACTTTGCAAGATATTCGAAAAAAAGTGCTACTAGCTAAGAATAAAAGTGCTACTTCCGGTCCGAATTTTGAAATTTCATGTATACAAAAAATATTGCAAATATAATTCTAAATACTTTTGTACTCTTAATAAATATACATATATAGAATGCATAATTTACAACATATTTGCAAAAAATCGTTATTCGGTAAGAGTAGAAGTGATACTTCCGGTTCAAATTTTGAAATTTTTCTTATACAAAAGATATTGGAAATTATGTTCTAAATACTTTTATATTCATAGCGTACCTGTCTAAAAAGCATGACTTGCAAAATATTGGCAAAAAACTGATTTTCGATAAGAGAAAAAGACCTACTTCCGGTAGTAATCTCGAAAAACTTTTTAAATAAAATTGTTTTCAATTTTAATTTTAAGTACAATTCTCTATAAATTTGTTTAAACTTAGTAGTTGACGAAATATTTGCAAAATTCGATTTTTTCACTGAAGTAAAGTACTACTTCCGGTCTACCGATTTTACTGAAAAACTAATCAGATCTCAAGAGGCAGATTATACACGTAAATACAAAATTTTGGAATTGATACCTACAGCAGTTTGACCACTATCGTGGTCACACGCACAGAGACACACACACACAGACATTTTTTAAAAACCACTTTTTTGGTATCAGGGGACTTCAAAACGTGGACATCTGCAATAATCTCGACGTCGAACATTTTCGTCATCACAATACTTCCTTATACTACGTATAAGAAAGTAAAATGATGATAATAAAAGAGTCGAAGACATTGGCGAGATATCACACCATACCGGGTGGTGCAATAGTGTGTCGGCGGAGCTTAGTGTGAAAACTAATAACGCTGCAGCAATGAGACTTTACTTACGTATGTAGTATGCGATTGTGTTCCAAATTTTCGCAACCACATTCAACTTTTTTATTTTAAATACATTGCTATACTTTCTAGATATTATAATGATAGCCATTCAAATTATCTTTGCAATGATATATGGATATGTGCACTTCAGACTGTTCGTTTTGATTTTATTGATAATATTGTTAAAATCTTGACAGTTGCAGCATCTAACATTTTAAGCTGTAGTCTGTAAATGGGTAGAATGCCTCACGTAACTCTTGTGTCTCTAATTTATGGACTAACACGTTATTTGTTTTGAGGTTGAACAAAGTGAATAAATATACAGGGTGTTAAATATGTCGTGTCTAAATTATCGATCTTTATTGGTTATTTTCTCGTTTTTTTTAAATCTAACCTATAATATTTTTATAAGTCAGCATATTCCTTGTAAAATCGCCTTTAAAATGGTACCAATAACATAGTACTTATTTCTAGTATTTTCAAAGTTATAACCCTTTAATGGGATATACTCATGTTTATAACATGCAAAATGCGGGGCATCTAATAGTTGGTTGGCCATGAAAATAAAACAAAGTAATTTTAACAAACACCTGTTTTTTAAATGCTTTATCATTAATTTTAGAAATACATTTTGAAAATTTTCGATAATAAAACAATCTTAATTTAAAATGTGTTCAAATATATTTCCATTCTGCTCTACACATGCTCTCAACCGTCTCTGTATCGACAGACTTACATTCTCAGCTAAGTTATTCTCACTTAATTGAAGAAAAGCGTTTCTTATTCGTTGCTGCATGTTCTCTGCCGTTGTAGGAGGTGTTGCGTAAACAATGTTTTTTACAGTTGCCACAGAAAGAAATCACAAGGTGTGAGATCTGGTGATCGTGGTGGCCAGCTTATCAAACTTCCTCTCCCAATCCACTTATTGGTGAATACCCTATCTAAATGTGCTCTTGCAGCAGCACCATAATGTGCTGGTGCACCATCATGTTGGTATCACAATCTCCTGATGACGTTATCTGAGAGGCCTTCTAATAGCAATGGTAAATTATTTTGTAGGAAATTTGTGTAGATTGCACAATTTAAAGTATTATCAAAAAAGAATGGACCAATAATAGTGTTTCCTATGATGCCTCCCCATGTGTTAACACTCCATTTTTGTTGATATAAAATGGGCTGAACAAAATGTGGGTTTGTAGTGTCATAATAATGGGTATTTTTTCTGTTTGTGGTTCCACAATTAGCAAATGTTGCTTCATCTGTGAAAAGCACATGATCTAGAAAAGTTATATCATGTCGTAATTGTAAAAGTAGCCATTCACAGTACACTAGTCTCCTTTCAAAGTCCGTTTGTAATAAGCCTTGATGATTTTGAATTTTGTAAGGGTGAAACTTATGCTTTTTTAAAATCCTTTTTACAGCAGTGATTTCTATCCCGTGTTGGTTCGAAATTATCCTTGTAGATACGTGCGGATTTTCCACAATGGACTGGACGACTATCACTTCATTATCTTCTGTAATCATAGTCTTACTTCTTTCATGTTCGACGTAATTCACTGATCCCGTTCGAAGAAACCTTATTAATAAATTTTCAAACGTTTTACTATCCGGTGCTCTTCGGTCGGGATATTCCATCGCATATGTTCTTGATGCTAAAAATGGATTTCTGTTGCTAGCGCCAAGAGCAAATACCATGTCTATGAGCTCCTCTTTCGAAAAATTCATTTTAAAGCAAAAACAACAATAAACTATTATGGTATCTAAATGAGAAATAATGTCAATAAAGCGATATAACTGATAACAAGGTAAATACAACACGTAACAACTACTAACAAACAAACGGAAACTAATAACTCACTAGCCGAACTTAATTTATAACAACAAAACGCAATTACAGAAAAGAGAAAATACAGAAAACGACTTTTTATGGACTTTTGAAGTAGAGATTTGACGTTTGGTTGTACAGCCATTTTTTTTTAAACCAAGACCAACCAACTATTAGATGCCCCACATATTGCATATTATAAACATGAGTATATCCCATTAAAGGGTTATAACTTTGAAAATACTAGAAATAAGTACTATGTTATTGGTACCATTTTAAAGGCGATTTTACAAGGAATATGCTGACTTATAAAAATATTATAGGTTAGATTTAAAAAAAACGAGAAAATAACCAATAAAAATCGATAACCTAGACTCGACATATTTAACACCCTGTATATTTATTCACTTTGTTCAACCTCAAAACAAATAACGTGTTAGTCCATAAATTAGTAACACAAGAATTACGTGAGGCATTCTACCCATTTACAGACTACAGCTTAAAATGTTAGATGTTGCAACTGTCAAGATTTTAACAATATTATCAATAAAATCAAAACGAACAGTCTGAAGTGCACATATCCATATATCATTGCAAAGATAATTTGAATGGCTATCATTATAATATCTAGAAAGTATAGCAATGTATTTTAAATAAAAAAGTTGAATGTGGTTGCGAAAATTTGGAACACCCTGTATATTTGTAAATAAAATTAGAAAATGCACAGTCGCATACTACATACGTACGTAAAGTCTCATTGCTGCAGCGCTATTAGTTTTCACACTAAGCTCCGCCGACACAATATTGCACCACCCGGTATATCTAAAAGTAAACATTTGTCACACACATTTATTTAATCAACAGAATCATTTTACTTAATACGTTCGGTAATGAAGACCTGAAAATCCTTTACTTGCTATATTGTATAATTCTACAAACAATATATTATTACCTTTAAAATCATAAATGCAATACGTTATTCTTACACAAAGTTGTATGAATATTAAAGTTTCCTCGTCGTTAAGCTTAAATAACATTATCGTCTTCATTTTAAATATTCCACAGGAAATAGATTAAGATGTAAGTGTTTTCCACATAATTATAATACTGCGACTCCACGTTTCAAAGTGCAATTAAGCAAAGAAACAATTTACCTAAACAAAATTAAATTGCGGTATTTACCTTCTGGCTGTTAGGAGTAGCAGAACGGGAGCGTACCTAGAGTAATCGCTTGGGGGAAACAGATGGTCAAACACTTAAAGCACGAGGACGGAGCGTTTTAGACATAAAAAATCTTTATCACGCCTTTTCTCCCTCATTTTCGTTCTAATCCGTGGGAAAAATATGTGCTACAGAATAAAGAAATTAAGATTATTAGAAAAATAAGCTTCAACGTGTATTTAATTCAAGATTTACACCAATTAGTAGTAATAATAATAATAATAGTTTATTGTTAATTTGATTTAGAAGTTTAAGTTTTATTTATATTTCTAATATCTCTAGAAAGGTTATACACGATGTCCATAAAGGGTAGGGGTATTAGTAAATTCAATAAAAAAAAAACACTACAAGTCAGAAAAATATTTTTTTATTTTTAATCTTTAGACAAAGTTTTGGAAAATTAAGTGCCAAAAATTACGTTTTCCAATTGTTGACCTCGCGCTGCTGGCACACCTCCAACCGAACACGGAAATTAACCTCCACGCGTCTTCACATCTCTCTGGAAACGGTGGCCACTTCAGTGCGGATATTGTGCTTCACTTGCTGTAGCTTTTGTGGTTCGCTTGCATACACTTTCTCTTTAAGGTATCCCCGTAAAAAATAATCAAGGGGTGTTGGCTCGGGGCTTCTCGGGCGCCAGTTGATGGTGGCTCGACGAGAGATCACTTTTTCATGGAAATGTTTGTTAACAACCTCAGGTGATTGGTTTGGGACGTGTTTCAATATTTGAACCTTTAAACTCCTGCAATTATGGAACCAAAAAGTTTCTTAACATGTCGACATACCGTTCATTATTTACCATAAGTGCTCGCCCTCGCCGGTCTTCAAAAAAATGAGGACCAATGATGCCTTCACCAGACATGGCAGCCGACACAATAACTTTTGGACTATGTAATGGTCGTTCATGTTTCTGTCATAGATATTCGTTGGCCCAGTTGCGGCAGTTGTGTTTGTTCACGTGACCATTTAAGTGAAAGTTCGCTTCGTCACTGAATAGAATGTTTTCGAACGTTGGAAGACGTTGAAGCATTTCATTTGGAAAATTTAGCCGGACAGAATAGTCGGAAACGTCCAAGTCTTGAACAAACTGAATTTTGTAGATTCTATTAATTGAGTTAGCAGACGGTTCTTGGTGGAACATTTTATTAATAACTATTTTAAATAAAAATAAAATAAAACTCTTGAAAACTTTCTGCAATTTTAATTTAGTATTTGCGACATATGTTTCGGTATATTTCATACCATTCTCGAGCTAAACTAACAGGTCAGTTTGTGTGTAGGGTTTTATATATGCCGTTGTATTTATTGCCTCTTTGTACATAAGTGTCTATTATGGGTGTGTGTGTGTGTGTGTGTTTGTAAAATCTTTGTGTGTTCGTTACTTTCTCTTTCCTTTGAATTGATTTTTTAATTTCTAATATTTCTAACAAATTTAATTTCGGTCCTTTGTTTACATTATGCATAAGTTTACAACTATCTATATCGGGAAAATGGAGATTATCTATACAATGTTCGGCAAGGCCTGTATTTCTAATATTATGCAATATTGATCTTTTATGTTCTTTTAATCTGTTTCGATCTTTCTCTGCCACTTTGTCCGATATAGATAGCTTTACAGTCTGTGCAACTAATTTTGTATACACCTGATTTGTCGTTAATTTTATAATTAATATGTGGAATGTATTGTATAATGTGCCATTTCGTGTTGTCTTTTTCTATTATTTTAGGATAAAAGTGTATTTTGAGTATGTTAAAATAATAGAAAAAGACAACACGAAATGGCACATTATACAATACATTCCACATATTAATTATAAAATTAACAGAATATTTAAGAAAATAGGAATCAAAACAGTTAACATAAATAAAAACAATTTAGGTGCTATGTTAGTCAATAACAAGGAAAGAACTAAGCTTACCGACAAATCAGATGTATACAAAATTAGTTGCACAGACTGTAAAGCTATCTATATCGGACAAAGTGGCATAAAGGTCGAAACTAGATTAAAAGAACATAAAAGATCAATATTGCATAATATTAGAAATACAGGCCTTGCTGAACATTGTATAGATAATCTCCATTTTCCCAATATAGATAGTTGTAAACTTATGCATAATGTAAACAAAGGACCGAAATTAAATTTGTTAGAAATATTAGAAATTAAAAAATCAATTCAAAGAAAAGAGAAAGTAACGAACACAAACAAAGATTTTACAAACACACACACACCCATAATAGACACTTATGTACAAAGAGGCAATAAATACAACGGCATATAGAAAACCCTACACACAAACTGACCTGTTAGTTTAGCTCGAGAATGGTATGAAATATACCGAAACATATTGCTGTGGCAACATAATTATTTGGAATGAAATAATTGTAGTATTGCCATACTTTAGGCATTGCCAAATAGATTGTGCTGTGTGCTGTTCCAGCAACATAACTAATAAAGATGATGATAATTTTTTTATTATCCTTAATATATTTATTTATTTTCTTAACAACACGTACTTTATAAGTAACCGTGAATTCTACCAGTGTATCTAAATTTCTCCTCTCTCGTCAAATCTCTTCTTTTTCTTATTATAGGGATAAGGTTATAGCTTATTTTGAATAAAAATCAGAAACCATATAAAACATAATTGTATAATTTATTCAATATTATTTTTAGAATAGATAGCATCGCTATACTATATTCACCATTTAATTATAAAAGACGAACATAATTGAAAGAAAACATTTGTACCGTATTCTAGGTTGTAATGTTTTATATAACAAATATATTTTTAATGCTTAAGTAAAATTAAAATATTGTCCTGTTTCAAAACAAAGAAAATTCAATTAATGTTAGAAATCTATTGATATTTTGTGCTAATTCTATTCCATCAGAGACATTATATTCGCACGTAATGCTCTGATAAACTTAGAACTTCGCAATGATCAATGTTCGGAGAAAAAGCTTGAATTTGATTACTGGCTACCACCATTCACACGTATTGTGCCCAGCATCTCAAAGTCGGCCACCCATAAACACTTGCCTTCTTAAAAATCTAGTTTAAATTATTAATTTATAATAAGAAAATTGTTTTGAGAATTAATGATGCCTATAAAGTGCCAGAAAATATACATTTGCACGTTATATCCTCTTAACACCCAACACCATTAATAATTCTATTTGTGTTGTTAAAACTAATGAATGTATATTATTACAGGACAATAGCTATTATCCCTGTTGCACAAAGTCATATTGAATATACATTTGCACGTTATATTACAATATACGCATAGCAACATTGATAAATCTTTGTTTCCAAAACTTACTTTGAATTATTGAAAAACTCTTCAAACTCCATTTTTCTTTATACAAAAATTATTAACAAAAGAAAATTCTTATAATGAATGAAACTTAAATACAAATAAAATTAATATGCTAATACAAGAAATAATGAACGAATACAATCGTGGTGTATCTGACCCTACGATTTAATGTCTTTTTTAAGTTGCTTTTAATCTCTCTCCAAATAACTAACTAACTACCCTGTTCATTCTTGTTTTTCAATTTATATACCCGGGAAGACACGTGACCGCTCTCAACGCCATCCTTGGAACTACCATCTAAGTTGTCAGCCTGCATCTTTAGTGAGATCTCGGCCTTCCAAGTTGCCCTCGTGGTACGAACACACACACACACACGCACTTATCGTCTTTGACAGTTCCTTCACCTAAACGTCAACACACTGAGAATTGTTCGCTCATTTTTAAAAAAGTCTTTCACTTAAATTATCCAGTATCTTCCAATGTAGGTATATTCGTATTAATATAATTCTTCCTTATATTTGTTTATGAATTTGTTTATTGTTCTCCACATACTTCCTTCTCACACGCTAATGTAAACCATCATCTTCTTTCAGATAAATGAAAATTGTATACTACTGGAAATATATTTTACAAATAACAAAAATTCTTCCAACGTTCGCTGCCCGTACATGACGACCCATCGGACCTACCATTTCATCGCTGCTTTCGATCCAAGATTTTTTTCTAATGGTTATATTTTTTAACTGTAAAAAACTACAAACGAAGTTTACATCATATTTTCTTCTTTATAGGTCTTAAAACCGTATAAATCTCTCTCTACAGTCAATGAAACATAGTGCTACACACCCGAATTCATGAATGTACTTTATTATTTGCTAGCTGTCGTTTATAAAAACACAACTGCTGATTGTATGGTCTCGGAATATTTTAACTCTATATCCTTTTTTTATTATTTACTTATAAGTGAAGGTAAATTTTATTCTTTTAGCATAACTTATTTTAATTTCTTTTGTAAAGTTTTTATTACCTTATGCACGTTCTCAAGTTCACATAATTTATTCAATTATGTTTTTCTCTCGTGCATATCGGATTTGATCTTCTTTTTTTTCTATAAAAGAAATATATATATATATATATATATATATATAGCTTAAATTTATCTCGTCTTTTATTTTGTACCTGTTTAATATCTTAATTGTTAATATATATTCATTTTTATTTCTGTTTTCTATACTTAAATGTATGCAACTTAGTATACTCTTATGTTGAAATCTTTGAATACAATAAAGCTGATTTTTACTGTCTCTTTTATATTATTTTATATTTAAATTAATTCTTAATGCTATTACATACTATTATTTTTTAATATGCAAGAGACCACGGCAATATGTCGCAGAGACTAAATTAAAATTGTGGAAAGTTTTCAAGAGTTTCATTTTATTTTTATTTAAAATAGTTATGAATTTTGTAGACTGTAAGTTGTAAATCTTGCTTCAGAATATCGTGCAACCACAATTTTTTAATGTCAAGTTCTTGACTGCGTTTGCAAACTGATTGAAGAGGATTTTCACGCACTGATACGCTCACTTCTTCAATCGTGTGTTGGCTTCGAACAGAGGGCGCGCGAGCTTGATTGAGAATTTTCACAGTCGAACCAGTATTTTCAAAATTTCGATATAAACGTTGAGCTGTTACTGTCGAATCACCATGGCGGTAATAGGCGCGTATATAAATAGCCCGAGGGTCTACCGGGTACACATCTTTGGCTACTATATATATCTCCAAGAGCAGACCAACAACCTAACCTTACCGCCAAATTCCGCCGTTACACGAGCGGCGCAGATACAAAAGATACAAAAAAAGTTTATATTCTATTTTTGAACGTTTCTTACTATATTATTAACTAAAGTTGATTGCTACTACAATTTGCATTGCGAGTTTTTAGGAAGTAATTTTTTTTTTTAAATAACGCATGCATGAAGACAAACTTTGCCGGCGTATAGACTTGCTCAAGAATAAATTTCTTTTCCTTTTGTTAAAACAGTAGTAGGACAATGAAAACTTAGATACTTTTTTCCAACTACGTACGACAAGATATTTTTTACAAATATTAGTTTTAGGTATACTATTTAGGGTCTTAAACATTTAATATTTCTATTTTTTACCTGGGTTTTCTCTTATTTGTCAAGACGGAAACAGTCTACTCGCTTGTCACTCATAATACTTTAGAAGACCCAGTTTTTTACGAAGTCTCTCACTACTCTGTCATTGCTACCTACCATCGTAGTTACGAGATTTCTTTTTTGTATAATTTTAATACCGATTTAAACCTACTGTCTGTTTTTTAATTCTATGGAGTAACAAAAAAATGAAAATGTGACGTTGTTGTAGCGTTATTGGCTAAATTCAAAAATACTGCTAAAAATACAAGTCCGACACAACAAGGCACAAATATAGAAACTGTTCTTTTTCGAACCAATCTTGCGGTGTGATTCCCTGTGGAAGATAATTACAATTACATACTTGGCTATGTACATTATAAAAACTCTTTGTTGTTTTTTAGGTTATTGTATGAAATGAATATATTCAAACAATATTAGGGCCACCCCAAAAAGACACGCTTTGTCTGTAAAAGATAAAGAAAATGTCTCAGATATACATATATCAAACGTTACATAAAGCAAATAAAGACATGAATGTATCAAAATTATCAACAATGACAGCAAATGCTGCAGCTTAGAATAACTTTTGTGCTTATATAAGTAATTATTATAGTATTTAAAAAATATTGTCTAGGCATTGCCGAAACTTCCGTATATAAAATAATGAAGGAGCATAAGGAAACAGGGTCACTGTCGCCACCACAGAAAAATCCTGGCAGAGCAAGTTTTGTTGACCAAATAAAGAGAAACGAAAGATGCCATTTGTCGTATACATAGTGCAAAGCTATTTTCAAATAAATGAACTACCAGGTTTTAATAAATTGGTAGTAGCCGTCCTAATAGATGCTCGACTAAATTTTGGTATGTTACAATATTCATATAATTTAAAACAAATGGGTTCCAGGTTAGAAAATTGTAATATATTATTTATGTGTTTATTTAATATTTTTGTTGTAGGTATGTCACCCGTAACAGAAAAAGTATATTAATTGAAAAAGATGAAATAATTCGTTGGCAAAGATATTATTTACTTCAATTAAGCAAGTATAGAGAGGAAAATCGAGAAGTGCTTTACCTTGATGAAACTTGGATAAACGCTGGACATATTATTTCGAAAGTGTGTTGATGAAAAAGTCAAAAATAAGAGACACGCATTACCTATGTAGTCGATGAAAGGGCCAAACAACAAAGTAAAATTGTTTTGAGGTTACCTCCATACCATTGACAGCTAAATCCTATAGAGCTAATTTGAGCTCGAGTTAAGGGACACGTAGCCAGAAATAATCTTCAAATTACCAGATGTCAAGGTACATACTACTTCACAAGTAATGTCACTGAACATAAAAATAAATGTGGACAACTGATATAGTAATAGATGCTGCCACTGACAAACTAAAATTTATAGTACATGCTGGATATTCAAGTGAGGAACTCTCTCTGGCTGAAACGCCGGATGAAGATTAATTATATGTGGTTACCTAGATATACATAATTAAGTAATTAACTTGATTTTTTTTAAATTCTTTTCTTTCTATTTTCTTTTATAATACTAATATTAATTTATAATTGTTATTTGTAAAAAATCTGAAGATGTTTAAAAAGATTTTGGTAGAGCTATGTGTAAAGTCTCACAAAAGACAGCAGCTGATGTAGTATTAGTAGATTGTTTAACAAGTAAAGAAAAGTGATGGTTTTCTAGCGAGTGAAAACAGATTGATTAACGAGCGTAGCGAGTGAATCAAGTTTTCACCGAGCTAGAAAACTCACTTTTTTTACGCATTGAACAGGTAATTTTTTCGTGTACTTCACGAGAATTATAATTTTAAAAATAAAAATTGTCATTTTCCTATTACTTATCAAAGTAATCCGTGTCAAGGATTTGTTTACTTAGTGACAAAACATCACAACAAGTAAACACCTAATGTGTTGCTAACAAGAAAAGTCCCACTTTTCTTAATTATTTTGGGTTAAACAATATTATCAATTTCTATCAAGTACACGAAAAAATATTTTATTTGTTTGTAATACTAAAATATAAATAAAGTATGCGTTTGTTTAATACATAATTTAAACACTTTGTGATCTTTATTTATTTCTCTTTTTCAAAATTTGTATTTACATAGTATATGATATAAGTACAAATGTTCAAAATGCTTTTTCATATAATTCCATACACTTTACAAATATATTTACACTATACTTCTTTACGCTATAATTAATACATATTATATATACGTTTTTCTAAAACCTATGAAATTATATTATATAGAAATCAACTTTTAAAATGTTTGCAATATTTACTTCCACTTTTTTATTTATTTATATTTTAATTATATATTTAGAATTGCAAAGTATGTATACAGTTTTCTGTTTATAATGTGAACTATATCATATAGATGTCCCTGATTCCATTGGTTTTGTGTGAAAATGGTTTACTCCTCCCATTATTTACGTCAATACGTCGTTTAAAAAAATCAAAAAAACAAACTATAGATTGTTTTGCTGTATCTAAATACTTTTCTTCTTATTTATTTACTATGTGACATTACGTTCATAACATGCTTCAGGTACAACACTTTAATTTTAACTTTCTAATACCAACTTTATGAACGTCGAATTGCGGCCAGAATTACGTACGTAATGTTTATTTTATTATTGTAAAATTTCTCTTTAGTATATTTTACACATTCCTGGTTTCCTTAAGGCTCCCTGGCAATGTCATTAAAATACTAATTAGTTTCTTTTTTATATTGCTCTCTACTTTACCAAAAAAAGAAATCCCATAATACGTTTTTTTAAAGAAGAATTTATACGACTACGGCCTATTTGGTCTTATGTTTAATTCCATTTTACCCAGTTTTACTACCAGCATTACACCTACATTCTGACATCCGTTTTACTTCAACGGACACTAAACTTGCGATTGGTGCTCTAAACGATTTAGTATATGTTTCGCTCCCGATCATCTTTTTCTGCATGGGCGGCAGTCGGAATGAGAAATTTTCTCACAGGTGGGTAGATCAGACCTAGAAGAGTTTTGTTGTTACTTTCTTATACGTAGTATAAGGAAGTATTGTGATGACGAAAATTTTCGACCTCGAGATTTTTGCAGATGTCCACGTCTTGAAGTCCCCTGATACCAAAAAAGTGTTTTTTAAAAAATCTCTCTCTCTCTCTCTCTCTCTCTCTCTCTCTCTCTCTCTCTCTCTCTCTCTCTCTCTCTCTCTCTCTCTCTCTCTCTCTCTCTCTCTCTCTCTCTCTCTCTCTCTCTCTCTCTCTCTCTCTCTCTCTCTCTCTCTCTCTCTCTCTCTCTCTGACCACGATAGCGGTCAAACCGCTATAGGTATCAATTCCAAATTTTGTATTTACGGTTGTAATCTCCCTCTTGAGATCTGATTAGTTTTTCAGTAAAATCGGTGGACCAGAAGTAGTAGTTTACTTCAGTGAAAAAATCGAATTTTACAAATATTTCGTCAATTAATAAGTTTAAACAAATTTATAAAGAATTCAAATGTACTCAAAATTAAATTTGAGACAAATTGTCTTGAAAAAGTTTTTCGAAATTCCAACCGGAAGTAGGTGTTTTACTCTTATCTAAAATCAGTTTTTTGCGAATATCTCGTTAGTCATGCTTTCTAGGCAGGTACATCACGAGTATAAAAGTATTTAGATTATAATTTTAAATATCTTTTGTATAAAAAAAATTTCAAAAGAAAGTATTGTGATGATGAAAATTTTCGACCTCGAGATTTTTGCAGATGTCCACGTTTTGAAGTCCCCTGATACCGAAAAAGTGGTTTTTAAAAAAGTCTGTGTGTCTGTGTGTCTGTGTGTGACCACGATAGCGGTCAAACCGCTGAAGATATCAATTCCAAATTTTGTATTTACGTGTATAATCTCCCTCTTGAGATCTGATTAGTTTTTCAGTAAAATCGGTAGACCGGAAGTAGCAGTTTACTTCAGTGAAAAAATCGAATTTTGCAAATATTTCGTCAATTACTAAGTTTAAACAAATTTATAAAGAATTGAAATGTACTCAAAATTAAATTTGAGACAAATTATCTAAAAAAAGTTTTTCGAAATTCCAACCGAATATCTCGCAAGTCATGCTTTCTAGGCAGGTACATTACGAGTATAATAGTATTTAAATTATAATTCTAAATATCTTTTCTATGAAAAAAAATTCAAGATTCGGACCGGAAGTACCACTTTTACTCTTACCGAATAGCGATTTTTTGCCAATATATCGTAAATTATGCAATCTATATATATTTATTAAGAGTACAAAAGTATTTAGAGTTGGATTTGCAATATTTTTTGTATACATTAAATTTCAAAATTCGGACCGGAAGTAGCACTTTTACTCTTAGCGAGTAGCACTTTTTTTCGAATATCTTGCAAAGTGTGCATTCTATAGCGATTCATCAAGAGAATGAAAGTACTTAGAATAGGATTTTGAATAAGTTTTGTATAAAAAAATTCTTAAAATTGTATAGTTTGAAACGCTCATACGTATAAGAAAGTCGTGTGGTGGCTACACCTCATTTTTTTTTTTGATTTCGCATCTTGCCGTCTATATGTATTGCTACATAGGTCACTACATTTTACACATAGTAAACAGGGGAGAAAAAATGGTTATAAAATTTAGATGATATAAGAAAATTAACTAGGTAGGTTCTAATATCTCTTAATATGAAATTAATTAATAATAAAATTAAGGAATTAGCGAAATTTAGAAAAGGGGTATTATTAACCAGTAATTGCTTATTTACAAATAGATGTAATTTATTTAACCTATGAAAAACTGTTTAAATTCACCTAGTTGTTACCACATGAATTCTAGTCTTCGTAAATGTATAATGATTTCCATTACTTGATAATAGCCGCAAAGAACGAAACAAATGTAGTAGTTTTAAAATTAAATCTGAAATTTTACTTTATTAGCTATAATGTTAGTTCTTTTCCTATTAATTGAAAAATACTGGAGAACTTTATATGCGTCAAAAACTCAGACCTTAAATTTTATTATATCAAATATTGTCAAGACTCTCACAGTAATTTAATTCAACAATTAGTATTAAATACTATTCCCTTATTTTTTTTACTCTTCGGGTTACCTTTCTCAAAGTTTAGCAAGTTTTAAACAATAACAATCTTAATACTGATAGTGATGGAAATTGTGATTAAATTTTATAAAAGCAATAATTTTCCAATTTTCCAATTTTAATATAAAAAATGTACATCTATTTCGCGAAATGCATGAAAAATTATTGCGAAAGCCTAACGAATTCACTAAATGAGTTCGTTCTCATTTTGGCGAAATGCGCGCTTTTTTATTTGGGAAAATTTATTACCTTGTACAAATATACAATAATTTTCGTTTATGATTATTTATAGCGTCCGTAATTACGGTATACAGTTTGCATATAAAAATAACTTCGTTTTTAATTGTATTTCTCTTTTTTCCATGCCGTGTGATTTATTAAATGTTGCAACATATGTATTAAAAGCAAAACTAAGTGAATTGTATTTTTCGCTGCAAAAGTTGCGCTTTGTATTTATTTTGTTTCATATTATATAGCACTGCTAATGTTGCACTAGAGTTTTTGTGTAAAATATCATACCTATCCGTGTACTCAGGATAGAATTATATATTTAAAGGTCTGTTTAATGCCAACCTTAATTTTAAGGTAAGTATTGATCTGAAATATCTCAATTTAATGAAACAAATTTCTTTATATTGATATTGTTCTATTTATTTTCTTTCTCTTGTTTCTAAATAGGACAGAGTGTGCCAGTAAAATGTATGCAAATCTGTACTATGAATCATCAAATATGAGACAGCTATTTTAAACACATGAACGTCATTGTTAGTGTTTATTCAAGAAAATTCTGAACATGTACTTTATATAAAGTCAGTCATTTATCGCTTCCATAAAATCTGTTATTCGGTAGTTAATAATTCGCACTATGAGTACAAGAGTATCGCAATTCAAAATTTATGAAATTTCGACTTACGTAGGTTTTCACACCCTAGCATTGCACTATATCTCTATGCATGACTATCACAACTCTAATACAACTCAAACAATGATATTTTGCATTAAGTTAGTATAATATTGGTATAAAGACCATTATATTTACAGTGCAATAGTATCTTAATTCCAATGTGATAGTATTGCATACAAATATCTATATGACAGATTGAGGAATGGACGCTGTTATTTTTAGTTAATATTTAAAATTTTAAGTAAATTTCAATTGTTTAGTGTTAACAATGTTGTCCCGAGGTAAAGTATTAGTGAATATGACGATCAAATATCAACCTACTGAAGTTAGTTGGAATTTTAGTATTACATGAATATCCGATATGTCTGTAATGTAACTTCTCTTTTAGGTTGATGAAATTGTAGTACGGAAAAAGGGAGATAAAAATATTCATTCTGATGTCGCATTCGCATTGTCCGAAAAGGAAACTGATCTAGAGATAAATGTAAGTTGTAACTATATAGGAAATGAATATTTAATTTAAGATTATACGTAACATAACCGTAATACTGATTCCAGGTTGATGTAAGCCGTACACAATTGCCAACTAATGAAAACATACAAATGATAATGTTGAATGACTCTTCTGATAAATACTCAAAAAAGGGAAAAAGTGACCATACTCCAGAATGTAATATTGAAGTCGCATCATGCTGCTAGAGCTGAAGATAGTGTTACTGATTCAGGCAGCAATCCTGATTGGAAAATAGGTAGTAGTGACGTACCAATAAAGATCAGTCCGTAATCGAAGAAATTGATAATCCTAATATTAACAATAAAGAAAATGTTGGTGATAACAAGCAATTAGTTAATACAGTTATCTCCGGCGCTTCTGAAGTTAAACAGCATGTTAAACCAAAGAAAAGAGCAAGAAACGGCAACAATTGCTTGAGGTACTTGAAGCAATTCAGATTAAACAGTGGGCAATCATACACTAATGCAAGTGGTAAATTAATAAGAGCTAAACAGCTAAAACCATTATGCACAGAACGGTGTAGCTTCAAATGCACCACAAATATTACTGAGCAGCAGCGGCAAAAACTGCTTGACAGTTATTGGCGACTTGGGAATCTTCACTTTCAAAGAGAGTATTTGACACTTGGAAAAGATACAGCCAAAGTACAGATGTGCAAAAACCAATAGAGGAAATAATTATGCATTCACATTTAGAGGGGAAGATCAGAATATAAGAGTCTGTAAGAAATTTTTCCATGCTACTCTGAACATCAGCGACACTATGACTAGAACTGTAAAAAGAAAGCTTCGTGAAGATGGAATATTAGAAGCTGATCGAAGAGGAACACACGTTAAACGTAAAATCAGCGACAAAATAAATAATAATATTCGGAAGCATATCGAATCAATCCCGACTATCGATTCACACTAGTTAAGAGTACAAACAAACCGCAAGTTTTTTGAAGGAGATTTAAATCTGGCTACTCTTTACAGGTTGTATGTTGCAACATGTACCGCAGAAGGTAAACCGGTTGCCAAATACTTCCACTATTCTCACATTTTCAATTATGAATACAACATTGGCTTTTATAACCCCAAGAAAGACCAGTGTAGTCAGTGTGAAGCATATAAGAACTCGAGCAAAGAAGAACAAGCAGAATTACAGGTACTTGCCGGAGAAGCAAAAAGAATAGACATCGAAAAAGCTAAAGGCGATAATTCAATTCTAGTTGCAGTGTACGATATGCAAGCTATATCGCCCACACCATGTTCTCTTGTGAGTGACTTCTTTTACAAAAGCAAGTTGTCTACTTTCAACTTTACTATCTACAATATACTTCAAAAGCTTGGTTATTGTTATGTCTGGGATGAGGCTATTGCCCGACGAGGTGCAAATGAAATTGGCAGTTTCCTCATGCTTTTTTTAAAAAGTACTGTTGATAAAAACATGATAATACTTTACTCAGATAACTGTTGTGGCCAAAACAAAAATAAATTCGTGGCAGCAACTTATCTTTATGCTGTCAATAATTTTGAAATATCCACCATCACACACAAATATTTAGTAGTAGGGCATACCCAAAATGAGGGGGACAGTATGCACTCGACAATAGAGAAAGAAAGAAAGAGATTCCTGAAGGCAAACAAAATTTATGTGCCCTCTCAGTGGATTCCGATTATTGCTACAGCCAAAAAAACTGGTGCTCCATATTCCATTCGGGAGGTTGAACAAGCAGACATTTACAACATAAAGGCAATGACATCCCAAATAGGCAATAATTTCTCTACCAATACAAATAGGGAATCAGTTTCTTGGACTAATATTAAAATTCTTCATTTCGATAAAGAACATCCAATATCAATATTTTACAAAACAAATTATAATGACGAGCAATTTAAAGAAATTGTAGTTGATCGAAACAGACGAACGAAACTCTCAATCAGTGATGAATTAAAAACCTTGAAAAATTTATATGACTCGCCAATAGGCATTAGTAAGAAGAAAAAAGATGGCCTCTTGTCCCTATGTATCATTCTTTTTATCAAAATCTACCCGTAGAGGCCAACCAAGAACAAGAAGAGGAATCGTAAGGAAGTTGTTGCTCTTCTATTCAAAGAGATAAAAATATACCACGAATGAAGATGTTTTTGTTGTATTCTACTTCTGTTAAAATTTTAGTTCAAAATAAATTCTACAATACTGCTACTCTCACTGTTTTTCAATTTTGACGCAAATGTTATGTTATCCTCTACGAGAAAAAATATCATAGTATACTAAAAAAAGTACTAACATTATTAGTATTCCTGTTAATCTCATTCACAGTCATTACATGCATTTCCATGCATTTGTGTAGTGCAATACTATCTTATTTTCAAATATCTCTGGCATTTGAAATGTAAAACAATTCTCCACTAGCTGTTGGTTACAACAATCCAATTTAACCCCTAATATATTGTAAAATCTCAGTTAAGTGCTACATTAATAAAAATAAAAATTAAAACAGTTTTGAAAAAAATTTCAAATGCTGTTTGCTCGAAAGTTTGCTATTTTGAGATGTGATACTCTTGTACTCATGGTGCGAATTGTAAGACCACTCACCCGTTCACTAAGCGAATGATAGATTTCCACGTAATACTAGCCAGTATTGTGTATATGATTATGGATTTGTATTACATCAAATGCGGTTATCGAATAGAGCTGTGCATAGGATAGAATTATTAGATTATATGCTCGAAAACGTCTATTTCGTGTGCTACAGTTTTGTTGTGCCTTGTTCTTGTTGTTATGCAATTAACTAGGAACACAGAGTATGTAGGCAAAGATGTATCTTAACTAATAACAGATTTAGATATCCTCTATGGACTGTGTAATTCTGTATTTAAGATAATGAAGATTGATTCTTTCGATCCGTTTCAATAGACTAGTGATTAGCGCAGCCGACTAACGTATTATCAGTGTAATTATTATAATAAGTACTTACTAAACATAAATATCTTTGTTTCTTGAATCAAAATTTTTAGTGTTGTTTTATAAAAGAAGGTAGCACTGTTTGTAAATCTGGTTAGAGAATTCTGTCTATATTCAGTTAGCGATTCTGTGGAAAGAAAATGATGAATAAATATTGTTATGTTTGAGAAGTTGATGTGGGGCGGCTTTGAGGGATGTTTGGTTCTTGGTCCCGCGCCTTTATGATGAACGCAATGCTGATCTAGGCTGAAACTTTCAAAAGAAAACCCAAGATATCAACTTGCAATGATCAAATTATACAGCAATTTTTACGAAACTAAATATCGCAAACTGATGTACTCTGAACCGGAAAAAATTATGTTATCTTAATCATATACCCTCTAATAGATAATTCTAAATATTGTATGACTTTTGTAAATCCTTTAAAAGATTCTTATGTTTCTCATCAATCTTTTATAACATATACTTTTTTTGTACTCACTGCCTACAGAATGATATTGCGCGCATGCATCGCTCGACCAGCAAGCGGCACTTCCTGGTCGACACGACTGTAAAAATTGCAAAAAACACTGGCTCTTTGGAACATTAAAAAAAAAATCGAACTCTATAGTAATAAAATTTCGTCTATAAAATACTACTTCCCTGAACTTTACTTTACTGAAAGTTAGGGAAATGGGAGTAATTGCTAAAAATTCTTCCAACAAAGTTGTTGGCGCCATCTATTTGACGATATCTCAAGTAACATTCACATTGACAGTTAATTATAATTGAACCCTAAAAGTAGTAAATCCACTATTAATATGAGAATAAAACGTTATATGCAAAAATATAATAACTTAAATTTAATGGAAATGTGAGTAACAGGTACATAATTGAAATGCTTAAATTAATTAGGTAATCTATTTTAGGATAGGTATGATACTAATCACGTTGATCAATAATATTTTTTTAATTTAATGCTAGTACAAAAAATATTGTACAAACCACTTGCGTGAGGATAGCTTCTACACATTCGCGCCATTAAAAGCACTCGCCTCCTGGGGTCGCTCGTGCTTTCAAAATACGCTGATGCGCACTGAGAGAACAAGAAATGTTAATTCAACCTTTTTTAGAATGTTAAATATAAAATGTAGAATTAACCAATAATTGATTGAGTCTAGAAAAATAAGCGATTCAAACAATGTTCTAAAATTTCTTAAACAAAAAATGATAAGGGAATAGTTTTTGCGTATTGAAAACCAACGACTTATTTAGAAGCAAGTATTGCTGCTTCTAAGAGTATATTTTATAGGGTACAGGTAATCTGAGTAGTAGCCTTAAACTAATTTCCGTAATTTCACCATATGTGTATCGCATCAGCTTCTATATTTGTTTGTATCATCATGTATATTGTACTAGTGCGTGTCGACATATTTACCTACTTGTCTTCATAAAATGTAAGTACCTACATACATTGATATATATTTATTTAACATTCAGTTTAAATAAGTTATGCATACTAATATTTTAAATATGTGTTTCATTATTGTATGGAAAGGGTAGAAAAATTGCTATTAGATTGAAATGTGATGCGTTAATGGAAACCTTCAAATGTATGTTAGATTTTTATTATATTATAATAATGTTTCCTAATATTCATCCCAATGGCTGACATTTTGCATAACAGTAACAGTAGTACTATTTTGCTACTTAGTAATGTATAGTGACGCTTAATATTAAGACACCAAACACCAACCATGTTTACAGTTTTTCTTTACGGTGGTGGTGGTATCTGAAAAATTTCTAGTATTGCCGCAGGACGGCCCTACAATAACTGAAAATCAGACGTGTGTGAGTCAAATAAACTTTTTTTTTTATTTATAACATTTATATTAATTTTTTTAAGTCGGCCATAAATCTAAATACCTAACAAACTTTTATCGGTGGCTCTTAACAGTAATAGTTAATTAAATTACTAAAAAATAAATCATTATATTTTCATATTCCAGCAGATATAGAAAGATCCGTGGCCAAGAATAGAGAAAAAATCCAGCCTTATATGATTGTCGAAGGACCAAGTCTACACAGAATAAACAATTTTTATCTTGTAATCGATACCTTTGTGTATAAATGTTCAAGTGTAATACAAGGTTTGGATTTAATATTTAAATCTTTTTATGTTTTGAACGCAGAATATCCCGCAGCATCAAAACACATTTGGTATTTGATACAAAAGGTTGTATATAATATTCCTACAAAGTAAGTCAGATTAAATAATAATATTTCCAGGTATCTAACGATGATAAGAGAATGATACTTTCCACTTTCTGCACAGCTGAATTTGGTATTCATCAATTCCATTTTAATACATGCTGAAGATTTACTTTTTATTTTGAAGTTTTGTAGAACATCACATTTAGATGAACATTACTATGCATATCAATTATTAGAAACTAATGAAACTATGTTAATAAAATACAGGGACCTTATGGATGTTCATCCCTATACACATTTTGCACAACCAATAGTTGCAATTTAGTTTCTGGATGCACCACATTTCATTCTAATAAAACTCCAACATACATTCATTCGTGTTGTTTACTTTCATTTAGCACCTGTCACCCAATATTGTTAAAGATATGTTATTAAGCTGTGTACGAAAGCTAAAAGAGATATCATTTTGATCTAGATATAAACTACGAATTGAGCTGGATAAATAATAAAAACTTTAATTTCTTTGGTGGGTTTCCTACAAGTAAGGTTAAGGCAGATTTCACGCTGTAGAAATCAAAAATAAAAGATATATGAAAATTATTGCAATGTTAAAAGAACATTTTAAGAACTGCCCTAGATTCTTATCGAACTATTAAGTTGACACTATCAAATTTAAGGGGGGAAAATAGAATACTATCCAAACAATCTAATTTTTTCCCTTATATTTAAGAATGTCAACCTAATAGTTTGAAATGAATCTATTATATGGAAATTCTTAGTGTTCTTTTAACTTTTTAGAATGTCAGCCTAACAGTTCGAGAAGATTGTACGGCAATTATTAAAAACTTCTTTTAACATTTAAGAATGTCAACCTAACAGTTCGGGATGATTGTATGACAATTATTAAAATGTTGTTTTAACATTTATGGATGTCAACCTAACAGTTCCAGAAGTTTGTATGGCAATTATTAAAATGTTATTTTAACATTTATGGATGCCAACCTAACAGTTAGGGAAGATTGTATGGCAATTAATAAAATGTTGTTTTAACGTTTAAGTTAACACTTTTTAGATGGTTATGCCAACCATTTAAACTATTGCTCACTGGTAAAAGTTTAAAACTGTTGAGTTAACCAATTATTGGTTAACTAAACCCTTTTTTTCTCTCGGTGCGGGAACATAGTCTTCCCGCACTTAGTTCATAAATAGCTATTACAACTTTAAATTAAAACGTAAGTAATCAAATGTCATTGAGTTACTTAAAATTAGTATTTAAGTATTTAGTTTTTAAATACCGAATAATAACTTTAGATTATTTTAAATAACTTTAAACTAAAAGTTAGGTATGTATTGGTTTTCGCGAGATATCTTTTTGGTTGAATTTGTAACTGCCATTTTTAGAAATCCATTATCCAAATGGCGTGATAAGTATTTTGACTATATATGTAGGTACTAGATTTTGCTAAACATATTTTCAGTAGTTTGCGTTGATTTATTTATATGTATATTATTTAATGTGTTATATTAAGTTCTCTTATGCAACATATGGATTAAATGAATTAAAAATTATTATTTATTTCATTAAAAAAATTCTTTGAAGTAGGTAATTTTGTACAACTACATTATGTATTAATGCTTATAAAAGGATGTTTTTGTGTGAGTGTGTGCGATATTCAGACGAATTTTCGCATTTGCAGCCATGACATTTGGCACACAGGTAGTTGTGATTGTGACTCAATGCACATCGAATCCCCAATTTTAAAATCTAATCTAGAATTCTTTTATTTGATGTTTTGTGTCATTTTGTGTAGTCCTCGGTCAGTTCACTTCACGATGACACTTGTCGGAAAACGTTACAATTGACGGACAGAATAGCGTCTAAAGTCTACACAATATGCCGGTATTCAATATGCAGGTCGTTTGGCTCAGCTGACAATGACACCTCAAAATCCATGTTCGATCGACGTTTATGTTACAGGAAACGACAGAATTGAAGGATGGAAGATTTATCTGACCTTTGATTAACTTTGGAAATCGCACAAAAATTCAATTACGGATTAGCGTCAGTCGTGCAATACAACGTGTTATGTCAACTGATAAATGCTCCGAATTCACAGCATTAAATAATGAATAGGTATAACCGAGATGGACATTTATAATAATCGAGAGATGTGTTATAGAATACGAAAGACTATCGAGAAAGAATATTCTCTTTCATTGACTAGTTGTCAAATTTGAACATCAGAAAGCCAACAAATATTAAAGAGTTTACGAATGAAAATTGGATTTTTGATTGAAATGTGATACCCTAGGGTCATTTATTTATGTATATCTTCAATGCCGTCGGCAGATCTATCATCTGTCTTTCTATATTATTATAAATTGTCAGTAAAATTGAAATGTATTATCATATACACACATGTATAATAAGGGCAAGTTTTCTACAGTCGCTAGATGTGTCTGAAACAGCTCAAAATGAAAGAGAAATATTAAATAGAAATCCTATAATTATTTCTTCCATTTCATTTATTAATCTGTTCTCAAAGTAAACATTTAAAGGTTGCGACTGCTGGTTAGCATCATCATCCGAATTTTCGGTTAAATGGCACGACAAATTGCTTAGCATAAACCATTTAAGAGCAGCAGGATTTTCGATTGCATTTAAACATAAATTATTAAAGCGTAAGTTCGAGAACAGATATAATGAACATATCACGGGCAACGCCGCGCGGATACCTCTAGTAGTATCATTCCTATGACGAAAAACAATAGCAGCATTTTTTTAATTTCTGCATATATGTGTATCAAATACATTGATATGGTGTGTAAGCATGCATGACTTCAAATTGTGTTAATAATAATAAATTATATTAGTAATAAATATTTGCAACTGTGTATCTATTTTAACACTCATACATTTCGCAGATACTCGGTATAATCATCACTACTTATAATAACTGTTTGAACATGTACTCTTTTAAAATTTAAATTTTAATGAACTGACTTACTTTATCTAAGCTCAGTTATTAATATAGCTAATGCCGAGTGTTGGGCTTCTATCTTATTAACGCCATTTTAACTCACCAATTTAATTAAATTTAGTACTAATTATTGATTTTGAATACTCCGTCTCTTTCCAACAAAATATGTTACTTCACAGTTTTACTGCCATATAGGTACAAGAAAACAAGAATTGCATATGTTTTTATTCAATCCCTTTAATAAATAAATATAACGTTTATTGTAGATCAGGTAAATTAACTTTTATTGTATTATATGATTACTAATCTATCTTATGTCGAATGTATGGAAGAGGATTATATGAGAAATGCCAACTTAATTTTTGCACTAAATCATTAATGCATATAAATACTTATTTTTAGCAATCATAAACAATCATAGCAAATATAACATTGACGATTTAAAGTTCTAAATCGGAAAATCAAGATGAAAATTTGAAAAAAAAAAGGTAAAAACGAAACCAACAGTGTATACTTATCAGGCTGATGCGTGCAGTAAAGGTCTTTGTGACAGGACTCTGTGCTTGGATAAAAAGTTCTAAATTTGCTATTACCTGGAAAGTCTCCATCTAAAGTTAAACAAAAATCAGCTTAATCAACAGATTAACGTTTCCTATACAGCGTTAGTAAAAAGTCCCGGAACGGTCGAATAACTTTGTTATTTGAAAATTATGATTTCTGAAATTTGGTATGGGGGTATAGTTAATATAAATGCATTTTATGCAATACAGTTAATATTTTTTTCACTTCCGGTTTAATCGGCAATACGTCCAACTTTTTTTTTTAAATGGAACGCCCAGATTTTTTTAACACTTTTGAATGCAAAATAAAAATCTACGTTCAGGAAGTATTAAGATGTTTATTTTTATTCACAAGAAAACAGTTAAAAAATTAAAAAAGTGTCCTAATACAGAAAAATCAAGATACCGGTCTATTCAGGTTGCGATTACAATAATTGTTCAAAATGCTCTCCATTTACAATTTGACAAAAATGTAAACGGTCAGTAAAATTTCTTATTGAATTTTGTATTTGTTCTGGAGTGATGCGATTGGCTTCTTGAACTATTCTCTCTTCCAATTGTTCAAGATTATGGGGACGATTTTTGTACACTTGACATTTCAAGTGACCCCAAAAGAAAAAATCTAATGGCGAGAGATCTGGCGAACGTGCTGGCCATTCGATTGCTCCTCTACGTCCGATCGCGGACATTATGGGCAAAATGGGGGGGGGGGGGAGATCCATCTAGTTGAAACCAAAAATGTGCATTAGGGTGATCACCTATGTTTGCATTTGGAAAGAGGGCCGCAAGTGCTGGAACAACCTCATTTCGCAATAAATTTAAGTAGACGTTGCCAGTTAAATTTCGTCTTATAAAAAATGGTCCTATGATGTTGTTTCCAACAAGACCAGCTCAGACATTCACCTTTTGAGGACGCTGTGTATGGACTTCTTCAATCCAATGCGGATTTTCAATTGACCAGTAGCGACAATTATGTCTGTTCACAGTGCCGTTGAGACAAAACGTTGCCTCATCTGAAAAAATGATGTGATCTAAAATATTAGGCTGCTGCTCGATCAATTCCGTCATTGTTTCGCAAAATTGTAGTCTACGATCTGGATCATCTTCAGTTAACTCATGGACGGGATACATTTTATAGGCTTTCATTCTTGCTGATTTAAGAATATTATGAGCAGATTTTTGAGAGATCTCATGAATTTGACCTAATTCTGTTGTGGACACGTGATGATTTTCTTCCACTGTAAGTAACACATTCAAACTAGTTTCTTCATCTGTTGCTGTTAATGGACGTCCCCTTCTAGGTAAATCCTTCACCTGACGAAAGACTTCAAACTTTTGAATTGTTCGGCATACCGTACTTTTACTAATGTGACGATCCGGATAAACAGTATTAAACAAACTACGAACCTCTTCAAAAGAACGTTGACGATCACCGTACCCACGCATCATTAATATCTCAATTCGTTCTGATTCAGTAAGTTTTACTGCCATTTTCAAATGTGTCAATGTCTAAAATAAGTAAATTCATAGCGATGCAAAAGTTAAAACGCTTTTAAAATTGTCAAATGTGACGGCAAAAAGAATGCAAACACTAAACAACAACTTTTTTCAAAGGTACCTTGATTTTTCTGTATTAGGACACTTTTTTAATTTTTCAACTGTTTTCTTGTGAATAAAAATAAACATCTTAATACTTCCTGAACGTAGTTTTTTATTTTGCATTCAAAAGTGTTAAAAAAATCTGGGCGTTCCATTTAAAAAAAAAAAGTTGGACGTATTGCCGATTAAACCGGAAGTGAAAAAAATATTAACTGTATTGCATAAAATGCATTTATATTAACTATACCTACCATTAACATTTTTTGGTAGTAAACTATATACTACAACACACATATAGTTTAGGACAAAATGGATAAAAATCAACAATAATTTGTTTCTATTAATTATAAAAAGAAAAAAACGCACAGGCCTGGATTTTACAAAATATTTACCCACTATATTCGCATGCCGCGAACACATTCATTCCCATTTCAAACTGCTGATAAAGTAGATGCCTCTAGCCCGCGTTTTCTATTTTGAATTTAGGAAGCACTTGCTTAATTTATACAGTTACTTACCAGTTCTTGTATGACTACACGTAACTACTAATGTGCTCCGACATTGGTTTCACAACCGTAGATTCTCAGGTTTTATCGATGAAATTTTCATATACACACATCCACATAACGATTATATAAATTCTAGGTAACACCTTTTTGATTTATTGGAGAAGTATTTGCCCAAATGTTTATGTTCTAATCTCTATTCAATGATACAATGCAAACAAATTCAAATGGTTTAAACATGATTTTTAAAAACGTTAAACTTTATAAGCACATTTAATTTCATTTAAATAATTACCTACATGGTAATTGCAACTGCATGTTCAAATAAAGAAGAAAATTAAATTGGACTTCAATATTCTAAACTCTTAACATTTTAAGTTACTATTTGAGTCATTACTGTATATTGACTTTAATATACACAAATAAGTTACTAAGTTACTACAGCTGATTGCTCACGTCGATGTAGTAGTTAAATCGAATGGTTCCAGAACATAACCGTTGCTGAAGTTCCAAAATTTCGGCTTTTATAACAAATTTTGAAAAGATAAAATTAAAAGCGATATTTCCGTTTTTATTAGTAAACTTGTATGTTTTATTACCAATATCTAAGCAAAAAGTCACTAGCTATAATCTAAGCTATATTCTTGACACAGGTCAAATATTTGTTGAATTTTTAATGTCAAATGAAATGTTTTGATTTCTATAACATAAAAATAAAAAAGAATAAATGTTTTTACTATTTTATGAGGTAAGCGAAATTAACTCTTACATTAAGTTATGTGCATGTTCAATAAAAAATAAAAATCTTAAAATTTGACACCAATTAGCATTTAAGTGACACACTATACGATTATTGTCCCTAAAATTTTTGATTTACATATTGTTGTGTTGTTGTTTTCATAGGGAGAACAGGAATAAATTTCAATAATAGTTGCATTTATTCCTGAACAAGGGTTTGGGCAGCAACATTGACATACAAGTACATAACTTTACGTAATTGGTTTATAATTAATTAACACAAAATTAATTATAGAAGAGAATATATACTATTACTGTCATTTTTAAAGGAGGTCCTACCCCTTATGTCTGATGCTCTGACCATTAATACGTACGGCTACTTGATGAATTACACGAATAATTGTTCCGTTTAAGAACATCACTTGCTGTCTGCCTCTGGTATTTTTTTGTCCTTTGTCACAGCCCGCATATAGCAAAACATGTGCAGGGTCTTCCGTGCACAACCACGAAAGTCAGGTTGAGAATATGTTGCTTCAAACAAGCTGTTGTTGTATCAGGTCTAAAAGTAAAATGTACAAAAGCGATAATACCAGTGTAAACAATATGAATATATAGAAAATGAAATAAAGTGGTATTAACAAGTATTTAATTTATTATAACACTCATAACTGAATTATAACAAACTTTAATATTAACTAAGATTAATTACTAAATGTAGATTTATCTATTTTAGAAGGAAAATTCGGAAAATTCTTAAAATAGCATAATGTATACAACTCTTTATGCATATATATATACACATACACATGCCTTCATAATTAAATCACATCAAAATTATATTGAAATGTTTATTCATAAAGTCAAATGCCAATATACACTATCGCATACACATAATGTAACTAAATAAATAAATTTCAACAACATTAAGGTTTAAGAAGTTAAGAAGTGCCATATTATACATAGTCGATATCTCAATTAGTATCCTTGAGTTCATAGCAATATGTTGTATTACATATAAATATACCTCTATTGTTTTAATTACATAAATCCAGAGCACTTCAGAATATAGTTATAGGCAAATGGATTTTGATTATTGCATTATCGATAACCATATAAGTATATAAATTCAGATCAGCAGATAAGTATATTCCAATATCATATTATATTAAAACTCACATTTCCAAACGACATTTCACTCTATTATAATAATGTTAGTACTATTCCAAGGCACTTCATATCACATCTAAGGAATCGCCCCGGGTAAAAATGTATCACATTTTCCGCGCTACCGGAGATAATGATTTTTTTATCCATTATTTCAATTTTATGGTTGGTAAAATTCTTGTCAGTTATTTTATTTTGCTCCGAATTCAATTTTATTGTGTTCCATAGATGTATTCTTCCCTCTAGGATATTACGGAATTATGGTAGTGCTACTGCATTATCATTTTATGTGCTATGTTTTTTAAAACGTAAACGGATTAAATTTACGGCATTGATATTTAGGTACGCCCTCCAATATTTTACGATGCGATCGCACTTGGATCAGTGAAAATATTGGGACGATAATGTTAGAAGTGAGAAGTACATATTTGCATGAGAAAAATATTATTTGCAGTAAAAATATTGATTCAAAAGATAGAGAATGCTATTACCGAACGTAATCAAGTAGTAAAACTGCGGAACTCGCGTTTACTTAGTAACAGTATGCAATAAGTTTTAAATACAGGTTAAATTAATTATTTCACTCTATTACTATAAGGTATTGTTTCAAGTAAATCCTAAATGATGGATCGCGAACTAATATGAAATTTTTTCTGAAAAAAAGATACAGGTAAGCTAACGATTAACAATTCATTATTGCAAATTAAGAAGAAGATCTCTGAAGAGTGTTTACGAGAGGTTTGGATAATTCCATAATTATTGCGAGATAAAGGCGGAGAAGAAACCGGCTAGCTTACGACATCAATTTCCTAAATGAAAATTAAACGAATGAAAGAAATGACTTCATCAAACTGACGTTTGGCAATTCGAGAAATTTCTCTAGCTGGTTTTGTGGGTTTTCTCAAAGAATTTCAGCAACAAATGTCAAGCAAATTTTGATCCATATCTTTTAAAAGTTGAATAAAATAAACTTAGACCATGAATTTTGTTGGTTTTCTTTAATATCGTTTTTTGGAAATTTCTCAGGATCCAAGTATGTTTTATGGTTTTTATCAAAGAAGTTGAACAAAAACATCAAGCAACTAGACAATAATCTTGTTGCACATCTTTTGACAGTCAAACAACATAAATTTCGATCATAAATGTTGTGGATTTTCTTTGAAAAATATAGTGTTGGGATATTAGAATAGAAATATAGTTTCTTGAAGGAAAAGGGCCTTATCCGCAACCATTCCTTAACGGCGTTGCAAAGTACAGATGTATAGTTTTATTAATAAGATGGTGACAGTTTATATGCAATATTTAGAGGTTCAACTATAAAGTTACCATGAATGAACTATATTAATTCTCCACAATAATCCTTTGTATCCCCAAATATATATTAATATATTCTCTCTATATCTTGTAAAGTAGAATCATTAGCGGTAGTGTTAACATAGTAAAATTATAAAAATAAGTGGATTCTTTAATAAATAATATTCTCGTTTGCTGTGCTTATGATGTGATCAAATATCTATAATTATTCCTATATATATTTTAAAACAGGAAAGATTAAAAATGAGTCAACATTATAATTACCTTTTGTTAATATTATATTAAAACAGCCAAAATTAAATGGTAACTATTATTTAATAGAATACACATCTGGGGAATTAAATAAATATACGAGGGCTGTTTTCTTTCCGCCGAGCCTTGTCAAATAAAGCACAATTTGTTTATAAAAGGTATTTAATTATAATTTCCAAAGTTTTCTTTTCCACAGTCAATGCCTTTTTGTATCTGTGAAAACCAATCTTGAAAAGATTATTTTCAATCTTCTGGGCGTAGTTTGTTTATTTCATTTTTAAATGCATCAATCGAGATAGTTGCTAGGTTTTGACTATAGGGTGAATAACCACAGTTAAAGCGATCTAGTGTAGATCTGCACCATCTCACACTGTCTTCTTTTTGAATTGAAGTTAAATTGTAGGGAATCCACCAATATCAAGCTTACGGATCTTCAAATGTTTGTGTAAGATAATGTTAATTGCTTTCACATCAATCTTTAAAGTGGGTTGAATGTTTCTGACAGTAGTATGCCGGTCTTCTACAATCATGTTCCGAATAAGAGCAATATCTTTTTCTGTAACTTCCGTTTTTGGCATAGGAGCGCGAAAACTGTCATTTATGGAAACTCCACCTCGTTGAAATTTATTGTACCTCTGCTTTACGGTAGCAAAGCAACACGATATGTCATCAAACACTCAATTGATTTGCTCAAAACGTTCTTTACGGCTTAAGCCACGATTGAGATTGTAAAAAATCACCGCTCAATAATGTTCTTCGTTCAGTCCCATGATTTATTGGCAAAAGGAGTACTTTGAACTAATGTAACTTACAAACAAGCAGGTACATTTGACATCTGTCACTTAAAAACAAATGATTGAAATTATTGTACAAAATTTGTCATAAAATATCATCCCCTACTAGATAGGCTCAGTGGAAAGGGAACATATCTCGTATTCAAATTAGTTCATACTTTTAAAATAAACATCATTGTTTCGTTAAATAGTTTCTACCGTTTTTATAAACAAGTAGGTAAGTATATATTTCAATTATATGTTAAAATACCTTTAAACATAGAATGGACAATGAAAAGCATTTTGTAATTTAATTCAGGTGGATGTGAAACACCAGTCGAATTAAAAGACAACGAAAATTATATCCTATTACAATTGATTATTTTGGTTGTTATTTAATCTGTAATGCGAATGATTATTCCTCAGTCACACGAGCAAAGTCATCAGAGTTATTAGAGAAAAGATTGAAGATAATTTAGTTGTTATCAATACATAGTTTTGTTCAAACAATCTTAAATTGAACTTCTGGCAATTAGTGGGGCGGAAAGTGTAACATGGTGAGGAACAACTCATACAATGTCGCGAGACTAATTGTTTGGGGATGAAGATGGATGGTAGTAGCAGCTTTGGGAAGATACTTGTTTGCGCACAATTTCGCGAAACGAAATTGAGAGTGCGTTTATTCCAGACTTTGGCATGGTTTGATCTATTGAATGCAATCAGCTAAAGTAGAACGAATATTTCACATTAAAGAACGTGTATTAGAGCGATTTTTAATCTAAAATCTTGGGAATCTTACAAAGAAATTTTTAGATCTCAAAATCATTTTTACTCTGCTTGTAACGGTACAGGATAATTTTAATTTTTACACTGTTTTCAGGGAGGATTAAAGAGAGGACCCTGTATGGTGGGTGTATGGGCATTACAAGGAAGCATTTATTTTATTTAAGTAATTAGTTTATATGTATTTCAACCTATATGTGTACGCATAATTTAGAGAATATTTTTACTAGATTTAGGAACAGTTTGTGGGGAACATCGTGTGAAAGTAAATACTTTTAGAATATTTGCGAAAACAAATAAAAGGAACAAAAATGCATATATTTTGAAGAAGAAGAAGATGTGTTACTTTGACGACAGTACTTAGTCGAGGGACAGCCTTCGGCCACTAGAGTTCAATAAGAACCTTTGGCCGAAGGATAACTCCCGATCTACAACTGTAGCTTTAGAAACACGATAGTCGTCGTGTATCTACATATGTGAGTGAAAACATATGTTCTATTGTATGCATGAAGAGACGACTTATTATCATTATAATTAGCGGCAAGAGTGTTATTTTGATTGTCAAGTTGTAATCGTTTGTATCTAAGCCTATGGCCTTGAATAGTTGCATCAAATAGTGCAAATTCTTCGATCAATAAGGGATCATATTGCAGCCGCCGACGGGATATTTCCAAGAAGTAGAAAACTGGAAACAGCGAGGTTTTCTGTTCGAATAAAGAAGAAAGAAAGTGTATCATTAAAAAAAAATACCTAAGTAAAAAAAATATTTGTATGTTAAATAAAAACGGCCTAAAGTTGTTCATAAACTGGGCAAGTGCTCAAATTGTAGGATAAGTAAACTAAAATTATTATTGTGTTTGTTTTGGCGGCTCCAAATTAAATAAGGGATTTGACAATATTAATTTATTAGATTTTATTAGTATTAAGCATTCATTTTAATCAAATTTGCCAATAGTTGTAAACCTTTTGTATTACACTATATTTTGCACAAGTGCGTAAAGTTGTTTATTTCTAATATAATTGTTGAATATGATATAACACTATATTTTCTTTTTGTTTGTAAAACTAATCACGTAGACTTTTTTGAGAAATACGAAATAGAACACATCTGTCTAAAATGCAAAAGAGTGGATTGTGTAGCTGTTTAAATATATACAGTAATTTGCCGCACAATTTAAAGAACCTTCATTTAACAAAGTTCAAAAACAAATTGAAGGTGTATCTGACAAAACATTTTATCGTGTTGACGACTTTTTGTTAGATATTTTTTTGCAATTTTTATTTATTAATACTTTTGCTATATATGTACAGTACACAGACTGAGTCTTGGCCGATGGGAGGAGCCTCGACCTATAAGTCGCGCAGATTTATAGGTCAGTGCGTGACAGAGAAAGTATTCGGAAAAAAGAAATGATAACATTTGTTCATCATCGTATACATTAGCCGGACTAACGAGTAAATGCAGATAAGAAATTGTAATATACTGAAATGAGATACATATATGTGTAGCGCTTGACAATTTTTCCAGACTGCTCGTGCTTATCGTAATATTATAAGGATTCACTGCACACCTTGTGGGAGGGGCATCTCATCGGCCAGGTCTCAGTCTGTGAGCTGAACCTGTATTGTATTGTTCTCCTACAAATTTACAATTGCGTTTTTTAAGTTAATAAAAACTAAAGTAAAGATCAAATTAGGACTTGCCAGAGTGAGCATTACCACATAAAATTTCTTTTAAATTATGGTCTAGTTATAGATTTTGTCCTTTTATTATTATTAATTATACATAGCATCTATATTTGACGTATTCAACAGATTTATTATGTATTTATTGAATAAAAGGCTATTATTATTATTTACGGAAAGAAATATTTACGCTATCCGAAAAGGAACAACAAGGTCCAAGCAAGAAACTATCTTTGATCTACATCTCGTTATAGGATGTGAAGCTTTTGAAAGATCAATATCTACTGGAAAAATGCTGGAGGTCTGTCTATATTTCGGGAATGCATGCCTAGAAAACAATTCTATCAACTGAGTATATATGAATTTACAATTAGTCAACAATTTTGAAAGAAATACCAATATCTAGACAATTCTTTTTTTTAAAGTTAATCCTATTTAATAGGCAATAAGTAACAGGTTGTTTGTAAACATCCTCACTTCAAATCCGAAAAATAAAATATCCATATTTGCTTGAGCAATAATTATATTCAGGCATTTCTTACAATGTAAGAAATATATTGAAGTAAGCTTGGTTTTTCGGAATTGATAACTGCTCCGCAAATAATGTGGTAGCAAACGTGTTATTAAGTGAATACTCTGTTTTGTTAAATATTTCTTTCAAAGTGAATCAGAGAGTATCCCAATAATCAATTTATCTGAAATGATATTATACTTACTTAAATTAAATATAGTTCTAAATGCCCACAATTATTACATTCCACTATATCTGAGTTAACAAAATTGATCCTAACATTTTCTAAAATGTATGAAATTAGTTCAATAAGAAAATAGATACTTTTTGCTTTTTGGTACTTTTGCTTTAAGAATTATTTTAAGTTACTTGTAAGTAATATAACTTTACAAAGCAAATTTTAATTGTGGAAAAAGCTTGTCCTGTTATAATATTGAATGGAACGTACTCAGAGTATTAGCAGCGGTAGTCACATATCGGACATAATAGTCTCTTATTTTTACTGCCACAAGTTAAATATGTGTGCTGGGAATAGGGAATGTGTGTTAGTATATCATCCAAAATGACACGAAAGCGTTAGTAAATGTGGACACAAGTGCGATGAATGGACAGATGCCACATTAAAAGCGATCAATTCAACAACACCTGATACAGTTCACCTCGTTAATGAATCTGTTTTGTGTAATGGAATGAGCAGCATCGATTTGCACAACGCGGGTTCGCGATAAATATCCTATTTCATGCCGTACAATAATGGCGCACAATACTTTCGCATATACGCACAAATCCTCTCATAATAATAGATATCTAGCAAGTCGTATGAACGTAAAATTGCATATACAGAGCACGTAACGAATAAAGAGAACATCAAAAACTACATTAAAAAGGTGAAAATATATCTGGCATAATTTTATTTCATTGTTAAATGTATTAAGTGCACACGTAAACTCTAAGAATTCTTTTTTGTGAATTTTATTATTAGGCAAAAAAATTAGAAATCTTCCCACATATTTTTTATCTGAAATTGAACTGGATTCCACATTGCTGTGCTTTCTCCTCTAATGCATAATTTAAAAAAATGTGATTAGTTTTAATATATGTGAATGTTATTATAACGTGACAGCACCTGATATTTTAACGTGGATTTTAATAGTGTGTCTCACCTTTTTCTTACCATCAGTGCATCTTATTATCCTTATTTCCTTAGTGTTAACTCTCTCTATCCTTTACAATTCTTTTGTTATATATTTGGATAAGGATTACTAATAGAACATAAATGTCTTTTATCAAAACTTAAAAAATTATTTTTATTTAAATATTCGTGCATACTGATTTATTTTAATACATGAAAATATATTGTTATTTTATGACTTTCTTTTAATAAAAGTATATTATGTAATTTAAACATTTATGCTTTTAGATTATACATAAAAATTATTATCATAATCATTATGATTTTTAAAATAAAGCTTGAGGTTTTATTTTATACTATTGACAATACAATCTTTTATTTTTTTGCTTTAATTAAATACTAACTTTAGAAATATCCATACACTCATATTACCTTTTCTTTTTAAAACATAATTAATAAACTATCTTTTGAATGCATTCAATGTCCATCATGCTTAAACATTTTCATCTATGCGACAACGTTTAGGCATTTCCTACAATCAAGAAACTCTTAAGAAAAGTTTACTATTATTCTTATTTGTATAAATATCAATAACAACGATTCAACTCACAGCCATACCAGACATTTGCACATCGTGATATTTTTACTGTGGTATCTAACTATCACTAATATTCCGAAAAAATAAATTGACAAACGTGTAACTGTATTGTTAAATATGTTGTATCATCTAAATATTCTCACATTTGCAATAATACGTATGTCTCAACATAAACAAGAATAAATTAAAATATTTAAAGTTTCTATAAAACCTATGCGTTTACGTTAGATATTAATTCCAAATTAAATATATATAAATAATAGTATTCTGTATGTACTCACATTTTTTGGTTGTATATTTCCTCAAATTCTAGCATATATTGATTTTCTATCTCTATATACCCTTTTTTTTGTTTGCAGTTTTAAGAATTTTAGAAATTATATCTCTTCTTTACTAACATTAAGCTATCATAGTATTAATAATGTACTATTCATACTGTTCTCTTTTATTTTATTACAAAAAAATGAGGTGTGGCCACCACACGACTTTCTTATACGTATGAGCGTTTCAAACTGTACAATTTTAAGAATTTTTTTAATATAAAACTTATTCAAAATTCTATTCTGAGTACTTTCATTCTCTTAATAAATCGATATAGAATGTATACTTTGCAAGATATTATCAAAAAAGTGCTCCTCGCTTAGAGTAAAAGTGCTACTTTCCGTCCGAATTTTGAAATTTCATATATACAAAAAATATTGCAAATCCAGTTTTAAATACTTTTGCACTCTCGATAAATATATATAGAATGCATAACTTACGACATATTTGCAAAAAATCGCTATTCGATTAGAGTAAAAGTGGTACTTCCGGTCTGAATTTTGACATTTTTTTTAAACAAAAGATATTTACAAGTACGTTCTAAATACTTTTACACTCGTAATGTACCTGCCTAGAAAGCATGACTTGCGAGATATTCGCAAAAAACTGATTTTCGATAAGAGTAAAATACCTACTTCCGGTAGGAATTTCGAAAAACTTTATTAATACAATTTTTCTCAAATTTAATTTTGAGTACATTTGAATTATTTATAAATTTGTTTAAACTTAGTAATTGGCGAAATGTTTGCAAAATTCGATTTTTTCACTGAAGTAAACTACTACTTCCGGTCCGCCGATTTTGCTCAAAATTCAAAGTTCTCAAGAGGGAGATTATATTCGTAAATACAAAATTTGGAATTGATAGCTGTAGCGGTTTGACCGCTATCCTGGTCACAGACAGACAGACACACACAGGCAGACAGACACACAGACATTTTTTAAAAACCACTTTTTTGGTATCAGGGGACCTCAAAACGTGGACATCTGCAAAAATCTCGAGGTCGAAAATTTTCACCACAATATTTCCTTATACTAAGTATAAGAAAGTAAAACAAGAATATTTCTTAGAAAAACAATATTTTATATATAAACAAAAATAACAAAAGAATGGATGATTTAAAATGAGGTCAGGTTTTGGCCTTATTATTTGTATTTGATTTTACCGCCGAAGACTCTTGAACTCGAACTCATCTTTGCCTGTGCTTGCATTTTTATATTCATATACAAATGCTGTCTCAATTGTTATGACTCCCTCTTGCGCTTGATATTTTCTCATGGTATTCCTGTTTTTTTATTTATGTTAGTTGTTCTGCGACTTGCATACCTCTAATATTCTTTTGACGTTTGAATAATCTTGCAATGTTTTGATTTCATTTTATTACTAAATCTCAACATTGTCTTTTCAATTTGTGATTTAACGTTTTACAAGGATACTTATGCATATACAGGTATATTCACTGTGTTTTCAATTATGTATTAGTGATTGTTTACATAATTTTAGTACCTTTAATCTTAACGTAAATACTTACTATATTTGCAAGTTTGTTATTATCTGCACTACTTGTTATATATCTTTTGCTAATTTAATATATATCCTTCTTCTTTTACAATTATTAATAGTTAATATTGGAAATACATTACATATTATGGTTATTCTTCTTGGTGTTACATTATTCTTAACATCTTCTTCAACTATCTTCGAAGCAGCATACTGTACTTGGTGAGTTGACTAATTTAATTATTTTTAAGTCAATTTAATCATATTTTATTGACTTATAATTTGTTATTTTATTTTCTAATTCCTTTGTTCTCTTTTCCTTTGTTGATATGTGATTAACGAACGTTTGTCAAATGGATTTTCAGTAGGTGGCAACTACGAAAGATGATATACATGTATGTAGCACATACCTGAAATAGATACCAATATTTAGAATACTTAAATAATCACTGTAACTCGTCCTTTATTAGTCGTGATCTGGATCCCTCGATAAGAATATGTTACACATTGACCTTCTGTTAGAGCAAAATTTTTGAAAAGTTTATATTAAAAAATTTGAATTTATTTTTTGCTTAGATCTAAACACTAGTTTCAAGTAGTACCAAATCCATGTAGGTGGATATTCTTTATGTGCCAGATACTGAGAAATATGTTAAGATATATTAAATTTTAAAATATGTTTATAGATACTAAATAACTACAAATAATAAATTCTGTATAGTGGAACACATTTTACACAAAGTTGTAGTTCTTTTCCTCTCTTACAATTCATGTGATTATCTTGTGTAGCAAAGGCTAGTAGAGCCTTCAATGGGTAAGCAATCGCCTACACTCCAAAACCTTCTTTCTTTAAAGAATAGTTCATCAAATTAATTTTACAGCTTTTCTTTTTAGGTTTGTATCTTATCTGCATAAAGAAAGAAAACTGTTTGCTACTTTTATAAATAAAGGTTATTTTCCGTTATTGTGGAAGTCTTTCTTACAGCCATCACGATAAGTTCGTAAAAAACTACCTATTAGATCTTTTATCAAAATAGTATCCACCGATAATTTGAACTACAAAATCTACTTTTCCCATATATTCATTTCAGATATAACAAATCTCTTATCATTCTATTTTTCATAGTTCGCATCTGGAATGGAATGGTTTGATTCAATAAATAATTACTGACTGTAAAAAAATCTTTCGTGTTTTCCCATCTGCAAACAACAGTGCCCTTTTCACTAACCTGAAATTAGTATCTCAAGAGCTGGAAATTTGAAGGTATCAGGCTACAGTACTTATGAAAAATCTTTACGTCTTATGCGATGCTAATTTCATTTTCACCTAAATCTTATGATGATCTGGTAAAGGGAACTCAAAGAAATTATAGGGAGGTATTTCCAGACCTAGTTGACATATTCTTGTATACATTCAGCTTCGCACACATAATTAAAGACAATATATTTACCAAAAATATATCAAAAGATTACAAAGTATATTGGAATTATTCAAGCTTTGTCTAATATATTTGTTAGCATTAACAAAGGAATCGAAAACTTAAACAGGGTGTTTAAAAAAGATGCGGCAATATTAAAGGGGTTGATTGTCCAGGTCATTTTATACAAAAAAGTTTATAATAAACAAGGTCCGCAAACGCTTCGTTACCGATCTACAGCGTGTTGAAGTTTAATTAAAAGAAACAGTTAAAATTAGATTTCTCCAAGACGGCATTAAAGATCATAATGAAATTTTAGACGTGTTATTTTTCAAGAAAAAAATAGGACGCCGCTGATTTCTCTAAAAATAAAAATATGTTTCTATTCTTTGTTTAATTGTGAAGAAAAAAGCTCTCTTAACTTTCTATACGACGTACCGTTTTTTAGTAAAAAAAACACATTTTAGTGCATGTACATTCATTACAGAAACTTTTTTGTAAATAACAAGGGTTTTATTTAAGGGCAAAAACAAATATTTTACCATACCAACAATTTTAGCAAGCAAAAATTACAATAACTGTGCAAAGTGACCACCTCGAGCTCGGATGCAAGAATCCAATCTTCTCCTCATCGACTGGCGAACTTTCTCAAAAACAACAGGATCAGTTTCAATTGAGTTGCACCCAGCAATGATTCGATTTCTTAAGTCTTCTACGTTTTCCAATGAAGTAGCGTACACCAATGACTTCGAATGGCTCCACAGGAAAAAATCCAGGAGATTTAAGTCCGGGGATCGTGCAGGCCATAAGTGTGGTCCACCTCGGCCAATCCAGCGATTTCCGTATGCTTGTGTTAAGAAATCACGAGTTACATAACTAAAGTGGGCTGGTGCGCCATCGTGCATATACCACATTGCATCTCTAATTGCTAATGGTTTTAGAAAAATCAGCGGCGTCCTATTTTTTTCTTGAAAAGTAACACGCCAAAAATTTCATTATGATCTTTAATGCCGTCTTGGAAAAATCTAATTTTTACTGTTTCTTTTAATTAAACTTCAACACGCTGTAGATCGGTAACGAAGCGTTTGCGGACCTTGTTTATTATAAACTTTTTTGTATAAAATGACCTGGACAATCAACCCCTTTAATATTGCCGCATCTTTTTTAAACACCCTGTATATGAGTTGTGTGAATTTCTCAACATTATCACCAATATTACTTCCTAAGAGGATCCGGAAACGAAATTGAAATAAAATATCGGTAGCGATTTCTAGATATAGTTAATATAGATGCCCAAAAAGTAAAACAAAATATCGTGGTAAGTGTTTTAAACAAAATAACGCAAATATTCGATAGGGATCAACAAGAAGGCTATATTGTAAAAGAGATTCATGTATTTAAAATGATATATCCTCGAAATATATTTAATACAAATGATCTGAATTGGTTTACTGAGACAATAAAGGAGCCATGTAAGGATGAAAGGGAAGGTATAGGAAAAATAGCTAGGGTCTTGCCGGAAATGTTAAATCCATTATCCAGTAGAAAAATAATTGACATGGTATTCCGATAGACGGATAAAATAGTGTATATATTTATGATCAGAAATGACTTTGCATACAAATTCAAAGATATAAATATTGTTAGAGGAAGAACGGACACAGAACAAAAAAAAAAGCTACATTAAAAAATCAAAGAGACATAATTATAAATAAAACAGAGGGTAAAACAATTAATAGACAAATACCGAAAAAGACTTGAAGGACAACGTAAGGTCTAAATTATTACAAATACTAAGGAACTCAATATTTATTTAGAAACAGAAGGGAAACATGCAAGTGTAAACAAGTTAAAAGAAGTAATTGGTAAAGTGGTACTAATAGTCAAGATAGTGACCGAAGGCAAAACCATGAGGAAAATGTTGCAAGTTACTGGAGTTGATGAGTTCACTTTAAAGAAATAGTTCACAGTTCTGACAGAGAACGTAAGTGTGAAAGATATGGACAAGAGAATCATAAGACCATGCGATTAATAATATGAAATGCCTAAAATCCAAAACTCCAGTACTGGACTCAAGAAAAAATATACCAAACACGAGCAACTATGGACAGTGCACAACAAATTAATAGATGTAATGTATGTATTTACTCGCAAGTAAGACAATCTTTGCTTTCAAAAAATACACAAGCAATCCCTAAGCAATGATGTGGCGAAGGGAGGTTTTTAGTTGGTGTATTGGGGCACATTCACGAGTCCTACACTGTCAATGAAAGAGGAAATCAGTATTAGGTAACCATAATAAAATTTTACTATACATTGACAGAAAAATTGGTATTACATTCCTCTCGTGTTCTGCTTATTACCCCATAAATCTCTTTCTTCTATGCACAAACGTTTATGTATGTTAAAGACAAGTGTAAGATATTAAACTTCACTTTATCTTCAAAAATTTCGTTGATTTCGAAACTGCTACCCACAAAAGTATATACTAGAATCGCTCTCGCAACCGACATGCGCCACCAAAATTAAAATGGCGTCAAATTTGAGACGTTGTTGCAAAATTTGATCTGTCAAGTAATATTAATTTTGACACTATAACCCTAAATGATCAATTAGACTTGTGGTTTTAGCACAACCGACAATAATTCTAATATGTAACTATTAATTTGATAATAATTTTGCTTAAGTACCTACTATTGAAAAGAAGAATATAATGATTCTTTTATATTTGTATGAACTTGTCTGCTGTTAGTAATTAGATATAAATATAAAAAAGGTTAGATTTTCAGAGAAAATTGAACTTTTGAAATTCATTTAAACATTCAGGAATGTATTTAATAATTATGTTCGAGTTAGTTTTACTACAGACAATAAAGATATTTAGTAGCAAAGACAGTTGTACAGCAGTATCCTTAAATGCATCAAAATTAAAGTATTTTAACATGCAACAGTGAGAAGAAGGTAAGAAAAGTATTACACTAATTATAAAAACATTTGTTTGCCAGGTTCTTACTGTACACTATGATTATTACCTTTATCACTGCTGTACTAAAAGCAACTTGTTTGAAACATTACTCGTAGGTATATCATTGATTACAACATAATTTTTGCATGCTAATCAAACATTTTTGATTAAGCTAAACACATCATTATTATTTACTTAAGCTTTAAACTAGTATAAATTTGTTGTTGTTAAAGATTATATTTAATGCAGAATTAAACAATTCACACGTATTTTAAAGTATTTCAAATGTTGAGTATTCGTAAGCTGAATCTTTGCTACTGATCAGAATTTAACTTACCAAGCAACTTCAAGTTATAATACAATAATGAACAAGTATTTTTACTATCCCAATTTATAATGTACTACATTAATATTATTACAATACTATCACATATTTTTGAAATTATATAATCTTATTTCCATTAATAACAATAAATAATTACAAAATTAAAGTCCTTCAGAAAATATACAAAGGTTATTTTAGAAAAACTATAAAAATAGTATAATATAAATATATATATATATATAGGTTCCAAAATCTGTCTTTGACTTTTGATATAGATACTGAATTTAATCCGTCTCCAATCCTTTATAAGCTACATTCGTTTTATCAGTTACGTGATTATTCTAAATAACATAAAGCAATTACAAGTAAAACCAAGCATTTCTGTTGAATAAAACTTACCTTCTGGTATATAATTTGGTTTAGATCAATATATTTGACTTTAATAACTTTCACAGTCGCTACTACCGCTATCATTAATACAAAATATTACTGGATTAATATCTGTTTTATCAATTTCTATTTCCCTATCCCACGACGTCTTTATTTCTTGTTCAATATGAGTGATGGTAGCCCAAGTTTCATGTGTAATTGTTCGAAAAACGCTGTACTGAATACTAGTCACCTGCTTGTCAAACGCTACGCTTGTCAAGTGTCATACGCTCCGTGAAAATAAAAATCTGACAACAATGCTCAGAATAGCCATGTATCAAATAAAATATTGATATAGAAGAGTAATATTTAATAATTATATCTATAATATTTAATTTCTAACTGACTTTCATGTAATAGTATTTTACTAGCCGTAGCTATTTATCCTAAAATATTAATTAGTTGGTTGAATTTTATTGTTCTAAAATTGTTCCGGTTGATTGGAATTTGTAGTGGTATTGAATCAGCGTTTTTAGTTCGTACTTTTGCCGTGTCGGTTGCGAAAACGACCCGACTATAGCAAAAGTATTTCCGAAACCTGAAATAAAGGTATGTCGTTTTCATCTCGGACAATCTTGGTAAAGAACGATTCAAAAATTAGGTCTGTCACCAAAATACGTATATAAAGAAAAAACCGGAAAGAAGAATCCTAAAAGACGAGATTTCTCACTTACATTTTTGGCCTACATTTCTTACACCCAGAAAATGTTGGTGACTGTTTTGCACTCGATCTTAAAGAATTGAAACCAGATTGTCATATCATATCAAGATTCTGTGATTATTTAGTGGATAAATATATTAACTAAAATTCAAAATTTCCTCCACACATACTGAACAGTCTTGTACTTTATTAAGAACTACAAATGGACATGAATCATTTTTTTATACACCTCATCCAAATATAAATCACTTTTTGAATGTATTATTATTAAATTTTCAAATGACACTTATGTTAAAAAGAAGGCAGAGCAAGTGTATGATAGTCGTGTATTATAAAGAAAAACCTTTCTCAAAAAAAAAAATAAATAAAGAGTCTTCTTATCACTTTAAAGTATCTAGAATAAAATAGGTTGTTTATATTATGTATACTTTCTTATTTTGTGATTTTGAATTTTATTGAAAATGTTGACAATATTGTGATAATAACATTGGCACTGTATTTCTTTTATTTGTTACTATATTTGTTTATATTATAAAATTTTATAAATAAATAAATACTATAGTTCCTATCTATATTGTTAATACAATAGGGAGACAACTCCAAACCTGTCTCCAGAGACAATTCGTATCATATCCCAAAATATACCTGCAAATCCAAGAAGAAAACTCGACTCCACCGCAAAAACTGTTCAAGTATCCTTACGGCAAAAATAGCCGACAGTTGAAGAGCTACTGCTAGAGAAAAAAATGAGGTGTGGCCACCACACGACTTTCTTATACGTATGAAAGTGTTACTTCCGGTCCGAATTTTGAAATTTCATTTATACAAAAAATATTCCAAATCCAACTCTAAATACTTTTGTACTCTTCATAAATATATATAGAATGCATAATTTACGACATATTTGCAAAAAATCGTTATTCGGTAAGAGTAAAAGTGTTACTTACTGTTACTGTTTGAATTTTGAAATTTTTTTTATACAAGAGATATTTAAAAGTACGTTCTAAATACTTTTATACTGGTAATGTACCTGTCTAGAAAGCATGATTTGCGAGATATTCGCAAAAAACTGATTTTCGATAAGAGTAAAAGACCTACTTCCGGTCGGAATTTCGAAAAACTTTACTAACACAATTTTTCTCAAATTTAATTTTAAGTACATTTGAATTCTTTATAAATTTGTTTAAACTTAGTAATTGACGAAATATTTGCAAAATTCGATTTTTTCACTGAAGTAAACTACTACTTCCGGTACGCCGATTTTGCTCAAAATCTAATCAGTTCTCAAGAGGGAGATTATATTCGTAAATACAAAATTTCAAATTGATACCTATAGCGGTTTGACCGCTATCGTGGTCACACACACACACAGAGACAGACACACACAGAGAGAGAGAGACATTTTTTAAAAACCACTTTTTTGGTATCAGGGGACCTCAAAACGTGGACATCTGCAAAAATCTCGAGGTCGAAAATTTTCATCATCACAATACTTCCTTATACTACGTATAAGAAAGTAAAATTGTAATTGGTGATTTGGTGATATGTGTAAAGTGCCATTCACTTGACGATTATGTGTGCCAGTAAAAATATTTTTTTTTAAATAGAGGTTTCTCATGCATACCATTTTCCACACACTACCTATAAATACTGTATGAGAATTTCCAGTGTAAAATGAAACAGCCTGACGAGTATTAAATATGCGAAACCTGTCGTTGGAATCAATATAGTGGCATTGTAGAACATTTAGAATTCAAATGGACGAACCCAATCCTGAATGGGAAAACTACCATTTAATTCTTCCGCCTCCCAACAACGAAAGAGAGCAGAAGTAAAGAAGCAATATTAAAATTTTAATAATGCTTTTTAATAATTTCAATTACCAGTAAATAATAACTAAGGTAATATTAATGAATGTGCATAATATATATGGTTTTTCTAAAGAAAGAAATTACAATAAATTACCTAGAAAAGTATTCTCTTCTAAATGTAGTGTTAAGAAAAGTTTTAATGCAATTCCGGTTGGAGTAGCAATCACAAGTTTCTATTAAAAGTTATAATTGTACATTTCATTTAAATGCATTGAAATATACCAGGATAAGATCATTGATACGGAAAACAAAAGAAAGGAATACTAGCAAAGTTTTTGCAGAATAGAAAGTACATCCGACTGCGTATGAATAATGAATAGAACTTTTATAAATGTCTTGTTTGTGGCAGTTTCATATCTCAGAGAAACAGCCATATTTTATTTTTTGAAGATGGACATATATCCGTATACATAAAACGCATATAATATGTATATATAAATACATATTTTTATTATGAAGTTATTCCAATATGCTAGAGTCAGAGTAAATAAATCGTGATACAAAATATATAATATGCACGTTAACTCTTTTAAACGAGAACCAACAAAGTTTTATAAAAAAAATATAAACACGGCGCTCTGCGAATTCACTAATTTATTTGTTCGGGCTCGTGACACTGGTAATACCGTGTTGCGAATTTTTGTGGACTTCATAAAGGCCTTTGATTGTGTCGATAATGAACTTCTTTAGAAAAAGTTAGAGAGATATGGAGTTGGGGGTAAAAGTCTCAGCTGGTTAGAATCTTATTTGAGTAACAGGTGTCAGCTTATCTCATTAGGTAACCAAAAATCAAGCGTACAGTATACACGTGCAGGAGTTCCTCAAGGTTCTATACTGGGTCCTGCACTCTTCACAATTTTCATTAATGATCTTTTTAATCATACATCAACTCCGGGTTGTACTGTTGTATCTTATGCTGATGATACGAATATTATTGTTGCGGGTTCTTCTTTGGCACAACTTGTGCAGGGAACCGAAACCATTATGAATAAGATCAGTTAGTGGGTTGGCGTTAATAATCTGTTCATAAATTTGAACAAGCTTAATTGCGTTGTTTTTGGCCTTGGCATGGCTGATTTCTCCGACTTTTAACGACGCAAACATCCCGCTTATGGATTCTACAAGATTATTGGGCATATGGGTTGATAATGGGTTGAAGTAGAATATTGATAATAACACGATATCCTCCAAACTAGCAAAAATGTGTTATACCTTGAAGAATTTACAATGCCAATGTAGCAGGGTTATATTAATTGATTTTTACTTTGGATGCTTTTACCCTCTACTGAAGTATGGGGTTATTCAGTGCCGTTAGCATAATGGGAAATTTCAATCAACGCGATTCTTGCTAAACATATTTTATTAAATTAATTATTTTAACTCTGCCCTCGATATTTACCTCTTTCCACTTGCGCACCGTTCTGCTCTTTTCCAGAAACATCTGGAGTATTTGGGATGTAGACTATTTAATAATTTACCTTCCGACATTATTCAGCTTTAGGAAGTCGGTCAAACAATTCCTACTGACAAAGTACTTCTGTAGTATCCACGAAAATTTAAATATGTGATTTAACTGTCATATGTCTTTTTTATTATTGTGTTTTATTTAGCAGTTGCGTTCCTTTTTTGTGTATTTTATATTATGTACTTATTTTGACGACTTTATTGTAAATGCTTTTTTTTACAATAATTAATAAATTTGAATTTGATTTTGGATTTGAAACAATGCAGCATTCATTTACATTAGTTCATTCACTTTGCAATATTAAACAATCTTTAATATTGCGTATTTTAAGGCATCATTGAGGGAACAGCATGAGTTCACAAAAACACTATTAATGTCATTGACAGAAACTTTAAACAATGTTGGTCTTCGATCATTAGCTTCCTGATTTCTTTTGTTGATATAAGAGATCATCTACCCTAACAAATTGTTGTGAAAACCAAATTGATGGTTTTATATGTACAGTGGGATTAAAGAAAAGAAGAATTTCCTCTTTTATTTCTGAGCCGCTCTGACATATTATTAATCTGTCTCTTTTTAGATAGTTTAAAGTCTGCTAAGATTAAACCTTTTACAAAAAGGCTGCTATATGTTTAAGTATATAATTTCATTTTCTCATGTTTTTGTCTTTGTATTGTTGTATATATTTGACATGTTTGTTTATGTTTATAATTTATGTATAATTTAGCAGGTATTATAGATATTATTATATAATTTCTATTTATACATTGTATTGTATTATACATTACATTTATACATTCTATTTATGCAATGTCTAGGTTTTTGACGTTTTGTTGTAAATATTTTATTGACAATAAAAAATATATTTGAATTTGTATTTGAATTTAATTTAAGTCAGTGGTGAAGACCTTATTGGATAAATCTATTATATCGTAAACATAAAGTTTTAAGAAAATTTAAATTTAGAACTTCTGGTTTAGTTGTTCAATTTTGATTTAATTACTACATAACAATTTCTCTTTTGAGTACTTAATACAATATATGCTGCAATATTTTTTTAGCACGAACTATGTTTGTATACTAGCATAATGTGTATGTGTTGCAAACTTAATATTAAATAGAACACAATCATTTAAAAATAACAAATTAGTAAAACCAGGTAGTATATAATATGTTCATGTTAATGGTGATCATTATTATAATATGTTTCAATAAGTCAACACCCCAAAGCATCCGCAGCATCCTTTTTGCATTGCAATAATGTGAGCAGGATATGTTAAAGGGTAAGATAAACCAGTTAAAATATTCAGAATTAAGTAACTATAGTAATTTATGTTAAATTTAATCGCATATTAATTTATGATTAGGAACATTATCCGTAAAAAAACAAGAAGAATGAGTGTGCTTAAAACCAGACAGCAGAAGTGTAAACTTCATCAAGGCGAGGTTAATAATACGAAATAGACGCGTATAATATTTCAGTAACGTATTAAATAAAACGTATTCGCACATTTATTACATTTACACATGTACACACGCGTATAATATTTAGTAACGTATTGTAATGAAACAAGCTCACAGAGAAGCAGACATCCGGGCGACAACAAAAGAAAGGCAAATATTCGGCGCGACTGGTAAACAGTCGTAAAGTAATAAATCATCTATTTATATATGTACTGCGAAGAGACAGAATGTCTCTTGTATGTTCTACAAACATCGAGAAAAACACTAGCGTTTATCTGGTGTGTTCCAGATGTTTCGTACGTGTATGTAAAGGCAGTTGAACGGATGGATGAGTAATTCCGGTATAAGAAAGTCCTTAAGTACTCGTCGCGCGGAACAGACTAAAGTGAAAATAAATATAAGAAAAAAGTAAATAGTTCCTTGCGTGGTACGGTGTTATATAAATAGAAGTGACATAAATACGGTAGTATTAGATAAATATTAGTAATAGAAATAAATACCTGTGTTAATCTATTTGTAATAATTTTAAGTGCGATACATTAGTTTTATATTTTTATATTGTAATTAATTTTACGTGTGTTAATATACAGACTGTTTTAAATAAATAAATTGCACGAGTTGTTTATTGCGAACCCGAACACGTTACAGTATTATACGACTGATGCGTCGTGCTCTCCCATGTAACGGTCGCCGAACGAGTATAGAAGTGACGTATATACATGTATAAATAGACGATATGAATAATCGATTACGTGTCCCGCGTTGGTCTGATGCAACGTGTCGGCGTCATACATTGGTCATACCCCTTCGGCTCGGGTTCGAAACTGCTCGGGGACATGAATTTATTTATTCATTTAAATTTCAATTTAATTGAAATTAAATACCTCTATATGATATATTTATCTTTTTCCCTTAGCCGACTTTACCCGAACGAGCGTTACACATATTCGAGCGTTACACATATCCGAGCGTTACATATCCGAGCGTTGCAAGTCAGTCTTGTTCACTGCCTACATTCAGCGCAACGCGCCTAAAGAAGTTTACACTTCAAAAGTGTATATTAGATTACGCTTTTCTTATGATTTAATAATTTATTACTGCTTTAGCGAGAAGAATTTTTATTTTAGAATATAAAACAATAATAAAAATGGCCTTATTATTCACGTATGGAATAAATTGTTAAAACAAATTTGTAAATGTGTTCGTGTTCACACATTGGTAGTGCTGCTCTGCTATTTCAGTAATTAATGATGAAATTGAAAAAAATTAATTAGCTAAGTATACATCAGGTTTAAGTACATAAGTTACTCCAGTCAGTGGTGAGTTCTTATTCACATGTATGTAATAATTAGATCACAAACGTGAAGTAACAGTCTCTATGCACATTTCAATTCGAGATATATCCTTTTTCTGAATTTTTATACCATATGCAAATTATATATCTCTCGCTCGCACACGTGTGTCACTTTTTCGATATTGTTGTTTTTCGGTGCGTGTTTCTTTTCCTACTGTGGTATTTTTGTTAGACGTAATTGTTATAATTCAAAAGTATATACACACTCTTTGTTGTTCCCCTCCTTCTCTTTTCGCGGCCTTTTTTGTTTGTAAATTGTTAGACACCGGGAAGGGCCCCCAGGTGTGAAACGAGTGTCTCCGTTTATCCTTTCTCCTTTGTAAATTGTGCCTAAAGGTAAATACTGAGGATGAGTAAAAACATTTTAACAAGATTAAAAGCATTTATAAGGAAAAATAAGACAGAATTAGCAAATACAAGTTATGTAAGTTTAATGCATGTCTCAAATACTGAAGATGAGAATAAAGATACCTCGGAGAACATAATCAGGAATTTGCGTAATAAATTGGCCGAAATAAAATACAAAGACACATATGAGGAGGAGAAGAAAAAACGTATAAACACGACAAAAGGGAGTGACAATACAATGAGAAGTCAAAGCTATTCAATGAATAAGGAACACGAAAGGAAGAGGAGGCATACTATTATGTGGGGTACGTGAAACATAAGAAGCGTAATTTGAAAGGAAGATGAGTGAGTAGTCGAAGAAATGAAAATACAAAACATTGACTATCCAGGAATAACCGAAACGAAAAAGAAAGGCCAAGGAATAAAAGAGTTGACGGAAGGCTACCAAATGTATTGGTCTGGGGTAGATGTGAGGAGTAGGGGAACGGGAGGAGTAGGTTTCATTGCCAAATCAAGCAAGGTAAAATCAATTATAGAAGAAAGATTTGTAAGCTAGAGATTACTGGCGATTAAAGTAAGAATAGATGAAAGAAACATATGGTCTATAACAGTGGCCTATGCACCGAAAGATAATGCAAAGAAAGAGCAGAAGGATGAATTTTACGAAGCTAGAAGCAACATAATAATAGTAATGGGAGATATAAACTGAAGAGTAGTAATGGATAATACAGGAATAGAAAGATATATGGGAAAGGGAAGTTTTTCTTTATTTTGATGTTATTATATTTTTGCAATGCTTTATTTTTTTTTAACTTTTAATTATATTGTCACTTAATGTATTTTTTTACTTACAAATATTTGAGCATACTGATGCGGAGCTTGCTTTTGGGCGTATACTGTCTCATCGGCAGAGTTTATTGTCTGCCGGCACCGAAGGCGATACAAGGCCTCCTATGTATACGTACGGACGGCAGTGTCTGGCATATGCGTATATGTAGGGGCCATATAGCTTCTCGAGCGATTCACATGTATATATGCTGTATATCTTACGTTCGATGCAGAGCGACCTCGAAATCTCGGGGCACACCGAAAATAAGTAAATGTGTATTTGAACTGAAATTTAGTTTTATTTTACGGTACTTTCAAAATAGGAAGTTTCCTTAACAATTTGAGTCCCGTTTATTTATTTATTTTATTTCTAGATTGTTCATAGTTTTTTTGTATATTGTTATGTTTGTGTTTTGGATGTATATTTTGACAATGTAAATATCTGTTAATCAGATCTATTACAATAAAGAATATTATTATTATTATTATTATTATTATTAAATAGAACACAATCATTAAAAAATAACAAATTAGTAAGAACTCATAGTATATAATATGTTCATGTTAAGGGTGATAATTATTATAATATGTTTCAATAAGTCAATACTCCGAAGAGTACATCCGCAGCATCCTTTTTGCATTCCATGGAATTTAAGATACGACATCAAACATTGTACACTATAAATAATTTTCTAAGGTCAAAACCATTAAAAATTTTTGCTGTGCTCCCAGAGAATACCAAAACTTGATGTAGAAATGCCTCCAATATTATCCAGTCGATGTTCATTCCCAGGTTATTCATTGACAGTGCTCTCGATTTAATAACAGATTATTTAAATGTTGTGGAAATATTTGTTTGCTTACCACTCCTTTCTTTTATTATCCTTTCTTCATCTTTGCAGTTTTTGAAATTACAATTCTTTACACAGTTGGCATATATAGAACCTAGACGACATTCTATGTAATAAGTATCTAGGCAAAATATTTAATAAAAAAAAACTCTCTATAACATAGGTAACAATCGTTGATGGGCATTTCATGAAGGAGCTAGTTATTTCATAGAATATCGGATTACATGTTGCTTGAAATTTTCAGATGAAAGAATAAACCATCTTGAAAAAGTGTATTAACCATTTATGCAGATAATTTTGTTCTTCCTGAATATGATTGTCGAATTACTGAAATTGATGTTTCATTAAGCAGAGGAAAGCCAATTACGCTCTTCCCGGATATCAAGAACAGTCGTTTAAAACAAGTAGTAAAATATAATGCTCACGATGGCTTTGCGTTTTCACCATTCCAGTCTTCATTATGTTATTTCAACGTGCGTGTATGGATGTGATGAATAGCTCAAATCTGACGCCTCGCGAAGTTAAAAAACAAAGACTAAGCCCAAAATTTATCAAATATCATGCGGACGGGACCGGGACACGGGTATATTTGCATAAAAGATTACCGAGTTAATAAAAACTTTCTGATAAACACGGAAGCCTTTTCATCTAAATATATTCGCTGCGTCCGGGTTAACTTTTATAGTACCCTCACATGTTAATATAGTGAAACGAAATTCTAAACACATTTGTGTATTCTATTCACACAAGGCAAAAAATCTTATCAGAGAATAAAGTTGCTTTACTTATATTTAATGTGATGCATATATGTTCGTATATAAATTTATAATTGTATGTACACTTAAGCCAGCGATTCTCAACATGTGAGGCGCGCTCCCCTTCGGTGACGTCATAAAACTAAATGAGGGGCGCGAGTATATCGAAAAAAAATGAGAAAAATATTATTAAGGAATTTATTTAATTTACAAAAGCAATAAAATATACTCGTATTCTGACACAATAAAAATAAAATACACGTTTAAACTGATATTATACACTTTTAAATAGGATTATATTAATAACTGCACATATTAAAAGCAAGATTAATAATTATTAGTGACCTAATTGGATGTGCCTTGCAGACCAAATTTTTTCGAAACAATGTTGAATATTAGAAATTGACATTCTCAGCTCTATCTCTATATTTAGCTAAGATATATATTTTATCTTGGAAGCAGCCACCGCCGAAAATTCGAATTCGTAAATGTAGGATGTTGAAAATGGTAATAGTATACGAAATGCTTTTGTTTTCACTGCAGAAAATTCATCATCCAACCCTGACCAATATTCATACTGCGATTTTTTACTAAATTGTCTTTTGATTTCGACACTTACCGTGAAAGCTATGAAGATTTCTTCTTCGGCAGTTTAGAGACCATTGAGAGTATTTTGAAATGGTTTTCTAAGCCACTCGTAACTTGTTATCAAGTCGAAGTCAGCAAGAAAATACTTTTTACAGTCATATGCCAGCAAGGTCAGATGATTTTCAATGCTTTCAAAAACAACTTCTACAGCCTTGTTACACATTCATCCACATTTGCATACATTTCTAGGTTCTTTTATTCTCCACAATTCCAGTTTTCTACAAAAAGCATTAACTTTTTCATTCGTATCCGACATGTGTGTATTTGAAGATTCAAGATATTTAATTTCTCGAATATGTCGACCAAGTATCTCAATATCATCACAAATAAATGATTTCGGCTTCTGGTTGGTTTTCCTCTTCTAGAAAATGGCGACTTCATCTCTTAATTCATAAACATGTTGTAAAAATGTCTTACGTAATAACCAACCTCGCAATAAAATAGTAACGCTAAATGTACTTCACCCATGTCTTTACAAAGTGCAGAAAAGATTCTTAATTCTAGGGGTCTCATTTTTACATAATTAACGATCGTGATAATTACCGTTGTCAGCACCACATTCAGACTAGGACTAATTTCTTTAGGAGCCAGATATTTTCTGTGGATCATGCAATGTGTTTTGTTGCACAAGTGTTTGTACGAATTGAAATCTTACCGAGATTGTACGAGCACCATCGGTGCATAGTCTTACTCAATTTTTCCACTCTGTATTTGCGTTCTTTAGAAAATCATTTAATGTAGCAAACAATGAAAGAGCTGTTGCTTTTAGTTCTATTGGTTTGCAGAATAGTAGTTCTTCTACTGCTAGCATACCATCACAAAATCGAACATAGGCTAATAAATGAGCATCTTTATTGAAACGTACAGTCGTGACCAGAAAAAAGTAACCGAGTGCTGAAGCTGTTTTGCGATATTTTCTATATATTGATATGCACTTCATAAAAATACGGACTGATATGCTGTATATCTATTCCGTCTTCCTTAAGAGTCTTTTTTACTTGCCCGTTGCATTAATCGAGAGTGAGACCCATCAGACTTTCTAAGAAGACGTTCAGGAAAAAAGACATGCAAGAAAATTATTTGGACTGTCTTGTGTAAACAGCAAGAGCACCAACGTAATTTCTGTGTTTCTTTGAAAGCTGATGTGTTCTCGAGAACGGCGAAGTACATCTAAAAGAAAGAACTGTCTAATCTAGACACAAAATTATACCTAGTATAAGTAGAACAAATACATCTACATGCACTGGTGGCTAATAATATGTCCAAATATGACACAAAAAACATTATAAATTCATTTCCAAACTTAATTTGTTGCTGATATCCTCTTCAAAGGCCGACGATTAATTTTACTATTTAAAATTGTTAAATAAATATAAAATGGGCGCCATATGAATGCCTATACATAAATTCTCCTGTTTTATTTTTACAACAATCGTCATAGCAATATAGTTTGGGGAAATCTAACAATGTTTACGTCGTTTCAAACATGCTTTTCATTTATGACGAAAAATCAGAAAATAATATAAAGTAAACGAAATTCATAAATATTTGGAATTAAAACAAATAAGTGGATTTATACCTTTTCTCACAACAACGTACAAGTATTAACATGCAAGCATCAAAGCCATTAGGCTATCTCAAAATTCTCTCTCCATTTTAAATCAAATAGTCCTTCCAATTGTTCCATAAGCTCGAGCTATGTTATCATATACTTGGTTCTACGCATTTCTTTTGAATTTTGTGGTTTTTATAAGTTTTTTTTTATAGATAATTTATAAGCTATTAATATTATTACCAATTACATTATTTTACCATTACAAATTTTAAATCGTATATTAGTGTAGCTCAAGGAAAAGCATAAAAAATAAATAGACATATAGTTGACCTTTTTTGCAGCCCTGAACGTCTGTTGGGATCAACTAATCACTGCCCTAAGTTTCACACGTTCTGCTTTGTATAAATCTTTCTCCCACGTCTTTCCCCAAATCCGTGCCTACTACTTCTTTTAAACAAAAGTTTCCCCACATTTGAAAAGAACGATCCTTTATTTTGAATCTGATTACCCGAGTTTCTATTCTAAATCTAGTAATTTTCACTACCATGTTTCTCCCTATATCCAAAATGCTAGAGCTCGTGCACAATATGAACGATAGTTCTAAAAATACTAATATTTCATAAAATTTAGGCTACCGAAATGAAACAAATCTCCGTAATTTCGTAATATACGAAAAATTGTGTTACGATAATAAACACATTCAATGCAAATATTTCTAATTTTGATTAAAGGTTAATATTAAAGAATTATTATTTATAACAGTCCTTCCATTTACATTTATACCTTTTTAAAGTATTTTCGCATTTCAAACTTTTTATTTTTAGATACAATTACCAAATTCGAATAATTCCCATTATTATAAAACGAAGACACGAGAAGCGCACGCTTAAACTAAGAACTTTCTCTTGTAGAAGCAAATACTACACCTATTTGCGTCAAGTAAATATCTTCCAGTACTCAAGTCAATGATTTATTTATTTATATATTAACGAAACCTTACTTGATTAACTCTGCATTACTTTGTGTGCTTAATATTCGTAAGATATTTATGGTTTAAGAATATTTACATTAGTTTATTCATAATGAAACGAAAAGCCAATAGTACAAAGTTTTAAATAATTATTTTTGTTACGAGAAAATTGTAATTATTCATTTTTGTTAAATTTATTAAAATATTTTATCAAGATTATTGCTTTATTAGAAGTAGTATTCAATTTCCGCAGTAATAGATAGTACATCAAATGTTACAACAACTCTTTTAGATAAATTATTTCAGACATATTTTAGTTTAATCGTGACTTTGCATCAATATTTGTTGAATAACTTTATTGTTACTTAATCAGTCGGTTTTTTAAAATATAAATATGGGACAAACGGGATTTTTTTGTATTATTGAGTCTCTAGCAAATTATACTACAGTGTCTTCATTTTAGAACTGATGGTTGATTAAAAATTAACTAAAACCTTATATCAAATTAAAGTTCCAACACTGCTTCTCTTATTTATTTAACAAATGAGTCTTTTTGACATAACATCAAGGAAAGTTTACTTTAAACAAAATATACTGCTATTTTAAATTAAAAATTTAACAAAATTATCATCATTATCATAAAACAAGATTTGATTGTTAATTTAAACACTTTCAATATTGTTACATTAATAAAAATAAAATTAACAAATTCTAAATTATGTAGAAATTTTCTATGACTGCATTAATCAAAATTCTTGTGTTAACGGTTGTTTTTCGGTTGTTTTTTTTTGTCATTTATCTATTGATATTACTAGAGTAAATATTAACAAACTACTGAGCAAGGATGTAAGATTAAATTGTTAATTATAATACTGACGATACTGAATACATCGAATTCTTTGAACGTCCAACATTACATCTCTACAGTACAACATGGTTTCATGGCAGGAAGGTCTACACTTTCTAATTTTCCAGTAATTACTCAGTATCTTAGTACAGCAGTGGGCAAAAGGCAAAAGGTAGATACTCTATATACTGATTTTTCCAAGGTATTCGTCACGATTGAGTATAATATGCCACTGTTCAAACTAGGATCTATATGTTTCTCAACTCTTCTTACCGAATTATTCGACTTCTACCTTAAGAATTGACTTACGCGCACTACAATGATTAGAATTCCAACATTTTCATGTTGACATTCAGATTACTATTAATGACTTGTGAAACAGATTAGATTGTAGGGTCTTGCATATGCCGATGATTTTAAATATTCGAAAAATTACAATATGTCCCATTGCGGGAACCACGTAATTATTAAGAACTGGTGTTTGGAAAACAAAATAAATGTTACTAAATGTGCAGTTGTAACATTCTCAAGAGTTTAAAAACCTGTCTTATTTAACTACTCTTTGGACTTAGTACTAATAGCAAGACAAACCAACATTAGGGATCTGGGTGTGTTATTTGATTCCCACTGTAACTTTACTAGCTTACTAGGAGTTTAGTATCTCAAAACATTTACCACCCTTTATTATACACTGGTTCGTTCAAAATTGGAATACTCATAAATCATATGGTACATTTGCTACGTCACAGTATAGTAGAGGGCCGTAGACCCATCCTCTCACAAATTGTGTATCTATCCCCTCCGTAAAATACGTCTTCGTGGCATAATGCGCTGTAAAACAGTATATTTCCCTGATCAAGTTACACGAGCGTTTGTTTACATTTACATAACCCTAAATTTGAAATATGTTCCTGTGTATTCACTTCCTCTCTGACCAGCCATCTTAATAAAATAAAACTACTACACTAACTAGGAAAGAAGAGTTCGAGCATCAGAAGACACATAATATATTATTTCCCGATTTGCTTTGAAGTACTTGATTAGAGAGAAATCAAAAAAAAATAATTTTTCCATAAGAGTAAACTACACTTATTCTTATAAAACAGATCATTTAAAAATGTAGTTTCAAATTTTAAATATGCACAAATACGAGTTTTTGTTAAACTAACTCAAAAAATTAAAATATATTATTATGGAGAATAATAGTAGCAAATACTTAATCATTTTTAACTACTATCTACGTGACAGTAGTTTTGTTGTTGTTATTTGGATTGTCACTTTAATAATACATCCGCATAACTCTCACATGGGGTATCACTTTAATAATTTAGTCATTCTAAGACATTAATTTATTAAGTAAATACCAACTATGGCCAAACAACTAAATTTGTAAGACAAATTCTCATCTGCCGGGATTTTTATAAAACATATAGAGAAGAATCTGATATTTTCAATAACAGATGTCGTAGCAAAAGTCTATCTAGTGGTAGTTTAGACATGCCTTACAAACAAGTACGAAAAAGCAGAAAAGATGTTTGGAAAATTCTTTCGTGTTTTGCAAAGAGTAATTAAAATGCTCAACTAATTTTTTTATGAAAAAATCAACGGTAAGCAAAGTTCTACTTTGCAATAGATATTATCACTATAGGCGAATACATATTCAAACTTTGCTCGAACAGGAATTAAATTCAAATCTATTGCTATAGATTTGAATTTTCTTTGCATATTTAAAGTTAAATTGAAACGCACAAATAATTCTTGAAAAGTATTTTGTTAACTGATAAATCATCACTCTCTACAAATAGTATTCTGTGTGAAAAAATGAGGTGTGGCCACCACACGACTTTCTTATACGTATGAGCGTTTCAAATTATAGAATATTTAGAATTGTTTTTTATAAAAATTATTCAAAATCCTATTTTAAGTACTTCTATTCTGTTAATAAATCCCTATAGAATGCATACTTTGCAAGATATTATAAAAAAGTGCTACTCGCTAAGAGTAAAAGTGCTACTTCCGGTCCGAATTTTGAAATTTCTTTTATACAAGAAACATTTCAAATCTAACTCTAAATATTTTTGTACTCTTGATAAATATATACAAAATGCATAATTTACGACATATTAGCAAAAATTAGCTATTCGGTAAGAGTAAAAGTGTTACTTCCGGTCCGAATTTTGAAATTTTTTTTATACAAAAGATTTGTAAAATTATGTTTAAATACTTTTATACTCGTAATATACCTGCCTAGAAAGCATGATTTGCGGGATATTCGCAACAAACTGATTTTCGATAAGAGTAAAAGACCTACTTCCGGTAGGAATTTCGAAAATTTTTTTTGATACAATTTTTCTAAAATATAATTTTGAGTACATTTGAATTCTTTATAAATTTGTTTAAACTTAGTAATTGACGAAATATTTGCAAAATTCGGTTTTTTACTGAAGTAAACTACTACTTCCGGTCTACCGATTTTACTGAAAAACTAATCAGATCTCAAAAGGGAAATTATACACGTAAATATAAAATTCGGAATAGATATCTACAGCGGTTTGAGCGCTATCGTGGTCACACACACACGGACACACACAGAGACACACACACAGACACACACAGAGAGAGACATTTTTAAAAAGCACTTTTTTGGTGTCAGGGGACTTCAAAACGTGGACATATGCAAAAATCTCGAAGTCGAAAATTTTCGTCATCACAATACTTCCTTATACTACGTATAAGAAAGTAAAAAAATGAGGTGTGGCCACCACACGACTTTCTTATACGTATGAGCGTTTCAAACTATACAATTTTAAGAATTTTTTTATACAAAACTTATTCAAAATCCTATTCTAGGTACTTTTATCCGCTTAATAAATCGCTATAGAATGCATACTTTGCAAGATATCAAAAAAGTGCTCCTCGCTAAGAGTAAAAGTGCTACTTCCGGTCCGAATTTTGAAATTTCAAATATACAAAAAATATTGCAAATCCAGTTCTAAATACTTTTGTACTCTTGATAAATATATACAGAATGCATAACTTACGACATATTTGCAAAAAATCGCTATTCGATAAGAGTAAAAGTGGTACTTCCGGCCTGAATTTTGAAATTTTTTTTATACAAAAGATATTGAAAATTATGTTTTAAATACTTTTATACCCGTAACCTACTTGTCTAAAAAGCATGACTTGCGAAATATTCGCAAAGAACTGATTTTCGATAAGAGTAAAAGACCTACTTCCGGTAGGAATTTCGAAAAACTTTTCAAATAAAATTATTCTTAATTTGAATTTTAAATACATATGAATTCTTTATAAATTTGTTTAAACTTAGTAGTTTACGAAATATAGGCGAAATTCGATTTTCTCGCTGAAGTAAACTGCTACTTCCGGTCTACCCATTTTACTGAAAAACTAATCAGATCTCAAGAGGGAGATTATACACGTAAATACAAAATTTGGCATTGATATCTACAGCGGTTTGACCGCTATCGTGGTCACACACACACACAGACACACACACACACACGCACACACACACACACAGAGAGAGAGACACACAGACATTTTTTAAAAACCACTTTTTTGGTATCAGGGGACTTCAAAACGTGGACATCTGCAAAAATCTCGAGGTCGAAAATTTTCACATCACAATACTTCCTTATACTACGTATAAGAAAGTAAAAGTGGCCTTAGTTGATCCAAATTTTAGGATTTCTTGTAATTTATTATATATTATATCTCTCTTACCTCTCTATACCTCTTCCAAATATTATGTGTATATAATTTCTGTTTAATTCTATGTATTTTAGGTATAAGAATTTGATATCAAATGTAAATAATTTCACGTTAAAATCACAAGAAATTTTCTATTGACTTGACAATCGAAATGACAATCATAGAGTTACTAGCACATAGATAAGCAGTTAAAAATTATTACGTATTTACGTACTGTTATTAGTGCTATATAGTCAATTTTAATTTTTCTAATTATTTGAATACAAATTCATATTTATGCATATTTTAATATTTGGAACAAGATTTTTAAATTGATATTTTTGATATCTTTACAAGTAAGTGTTGTTTTTCTAGTGACAAAATATATTTTCTTCCTAACCAATTATATAAAGTCATACTGAATAACAAGTACCTATTAGGTTGTTTGTAATGCTCGACCTTAGCGTTAAAACTTTCTTTGAGATCAATAGTAAAGGTTGTTCCATATTTTATAAATAAAACTTAATATTTGCGCTCATTAATATTATTTTATTTATTAATAATTTATAATGCAATAATTAAATGGCGATATTCTGTATTAGTGAAAATGTTATCAAGTGTTTATGTTGTACATGGATAGGAAAGGATTATGATGCCTCCACAATTATAAATCGAAGGCGGAACTTTTGATATGCTAAGAAGAGCACGTTGTTTTAATCCTAGTTATTTAGAAACTTGGTTTCTTATTTCTTCCTACATTACTTATTAGAAATGGGAAATGTTCAGTTTAAATTTCTGAGTATATCCTATTATCTCAGAATTATTATCATCTCAGAAACTAATTAGTTATACCTAAGTACATGCATTTAATACTTGTATGTAAATGTAGATTATCATTCTATGAGCTTAGTTGGTAACAATTATGTTTAATTAATCATTAATTGAAATATGTTACAAATGTGAAAAATAAAACATGAGGAACTCACTCTCGTGTCGCAATAAAAAAAATAAGCAATGAAATTGTCTTTAGAGTATAAATTAATTAAATAAATAACGAATGAAATAGTTTAACGGTAAAGCAAAACAAAAGACCGCATAATGTTTAAGTCAACGGAACATAAATAAACGCGCAGATGTGCTACATGTCATAAGTAGATGATATAAGATAAAATCAAATCTGTAGCAATACTCGTGCCTTGGATAAGCAGCATACGAACTCATGTAGAGAAAAGTTGAGAAGGCTAGAGAATAACAAAAACATTTGTTAGTATAAAAGGTAGACAGCAAGTGAATGTTGAGTCTTAAAGCAAATATTACAGTTGTAATACGTTAAGAGTAAAATAGAATTTTATTTAAATGCAATTAGAGAAAATACGTCCTATATCTAATTGGTTTTGACATATTCCATCATTAGTAAAGTTAAAATTTTTTATTGAAATGGTTGGTGTTTAAGAAATTTTACATTAATTGTATACAGTTATTGAAATAAATATAAAAATAAGAATCATAAACGTTTGGACATGAAACATCTATGAAAATCAAGGTTATTTAATGCATATATAAGTGTGCAAGGATTAAGTATTCAAAAATTATTAGTTTTGTTATGAGAAAAAAGCGAAAGATAAGACGATGCTTCTAGAAGCAAAAGTGAAGCTTGTGTTATTAAATATTAAATATTAATATAGTTCCTCATTTAAATGAGATAAAGGCTATTAATAACCTTTATTGTAAAATGAATTCACACCTGTGGAGTCGACTTGATATTTTGGAGTTTTCTTTGGTCAACACTCAAAACTTGAAGGGCTGTATTTATACCCAAAGAAGGAGTATCACATTCAAGAATATCAACTGGGATTATTAAATGGTATAACCCCAAATTTGACTTACAATATGATAAAAAAGTAAAATGATATATATGTATGTACCTGAAACCATTACTACGAGCTCATAACAGTTTTCTTACTCTACTATTTATATTAAAGAAGTTAAAGACATACTCACACAAATATGTACGTACAAGCAAATAATCACTTCTTGAGAGCGATTGTAAAATTATTTTAACTCATTTTCTTATTGTCACAATAACAAAAACCTTCCAATATCTGTTAAGATTATAGCAATACAAACATATATTCATGCATACTTTTTCACGCACACATATTGAAAACATCAAAATTTAAGATAATTGAACACAAATGACAATTATATAATTTCATCATATTGCATCATACAACATTTTATCCATGTATTAAATTATACTGACGTATATTATTTTTAATTGTATATTTTTTATATTTATTATTTGTTTTTATCCACACTGATAAATGTATACAAAATATCATGTTAAATTTTAATCTACATCATTCTTGTTAAATACGCACAATATCCAGTGACGACACCCTATATTCACATATATATACTATGCATGATCAATCCATAGTTATTAGCAAAGTTACCAAAAAAGAGAGAGGAAAAAGGAGAAACATTTGTGGGATAAAGATATACAGGGTGGTTGGTTTTTCATTGTCCAGCCTATATCAGCTTTATTATCAAAAATTCAAAAAAATGTTAGAGGAAAATGTTTTTTATCTCGAAATGGTCTATCATATTGCATCATTAGTAATCTTTCATAGCCTACTGATTTTTAGCAGCGATAATCAACTTTAATATCTTAAATGGAACACCCTGTATATTTTCTATAAAAATGAATCCTCATTAAATTCTGTTTATTATGATATGTCACAAGTTGGCATATGTGTAGCAATTGTCTACGGAAACGAAATAATAAGAAAAAGTATGGAAAACAAAAATTTGCTATTTCTATTATAAATAAAAAAAAATTAAATACTAAATAGTAAGTAATGTGTCTTATAATAATTGTTGAGATTGTCCACCATTACATTCTAAACATTTGTCGGCTCGCGTAATTATGTTCCTCCTGGCGTTTTGCAGCATTGCAGGTGTAATTAGCAAGCAAGCCGTGGTAATTTTATTCTTCAGTTCCTGAAGATTTTGAGAAGGAGTATTATAAACTTGGTTTTTCAAAAAAACCCATACCAAAAAATCAAGAATTGATAAATCAGGCGATCTGGCAGGCCACAAAATTGGTCCTCGGTTGCCGATCCAGTTTTGACCAAATTCATTTTGTAGATAATTTGTTACTGCAGCTCCATTATGAGGTGGGGCGCCGTCATGTTGGAACCATAAGTTTCGTCTTAAAGCTAATGGGAGATTGTCTATGTAGTCTTGAAATTCATTTTGTAAAAATAATAAATATCGGTTCTGAGTCAATGTTTCATCGTAAAAATATGGCCCCAAAATTTCATTGCCGACTATCCCTACCCATACATTAATTGAAAATCGCACCTGCGCACGAGCTTCAACAATTACGCGAGGGTTTACATCGTCCCAGTAATGTGTATTCTTTTTATTAAAAATTCCATTTCTGTGAAAATTAGATTCGTCTGTCCAAATGATATTATTTAAATAATGTCTTCCCACATTCACGAGCCATTCACAAAATATTATTCTGTTGTTGGGATCATTAGCATGTAGTGTTTGGACTAAATTTAATTTAAAAGGCTTTAGTTTGTGCAATTTTAAAACATTCATAATTTCGTGTCTTGGAGTATTCAAATCAAACGCTGCTTGTCTTGTAGAAGTTCTTGGATTTGCTCTAAAGTAAGCTAAAATAACAACTTCATTACCGTGGTTGTTTCCTCGTCCATTTTGAATATTATTTATACGCCTTGAAAAGGTGCCAGTTAACCGCAGAGAATTTTCTAAATTTTGAAAAGTATTTACGTGAGGTTGTCTTCTGTCAGGATATAAATTTTGATACAAGATAGCAGCCTGACGTTTATTGTTGTTTGATCTGTGAAAACAGCACAGGATATCAACTTTTTCACTGTTTGTGAAGCCCATGTAAGCCTGTCAGTTTTTCAATGCAGAAAATCCAAACCGCGCACCGATTTCGCGGTCAACGGTGAGCAAAATTGTCGCAAAATTTGCTGAAACTGGTAGTGTAAAAGACAGGGCTCGTCAAGGTCGACCAAGAATTGAGGAAGATAGAAGGGTCAATATTCTCTTGGAACTTCAGGACAACCCCCACGCTTCAACAAGGAACATTGCCAGGGATCATGCAGTCGATTTTACCACAGTAGCCAAATTGCTGAAGAAGGAAAAACTTCATCCGTACAAAATCAATCGGGTTCAGGAACTGAATGAAGATGACTTCGACCGCCGACTCGAGTTCTGTGAACAAATCATGCTACGGTGCGATGAGAATCCCGGATTTGTCGACAATGTGGTTTTTAGTGACGAAGCAACTTTTACCTTGAACGGTGAAGTGAATCGCCACAATTGTAGGTACTGGTCGGGCGAAAATCCTCGATGGGTTCGAGAGGAGCACACCCAACACCGGCAAAAAGTTAATGTATGGGCGGGAATAGTGGGAGCTCGCATTGTGGGGCCTTTCTTTCTGGACAGAAATTTAAACGCTGAAACATACTTACATTTCCTAAGATTTACGCTACTGCCAACATTGGTAGAATTATTTCCGGATGAAAACACCCCCGACAAGCCTCACCCCAGAATCTGGTTTCAACAAGATAGAGCACCTCCACATTTTGGCTGGCGTGTTCGGAGTTACCACGACGAAATTTTCCCCGGGTGATGGATCGGACGAAGGGGAACAATTGAATGGCCTGCCCGTTCGCCAAATCTCACACCACTTGATTTTTTTCTATGGGGTCATGTGAAATCAAAGGTGTACACCAATAAGCCAAATAACTTGGATGATCTGAAACATCGTATCCACGAGGAAATGCGAAATATTGGTGCAGAGACAATACGACGTGTCGTAGAAAGCGTGTACGTCCGTCTCGGCCAGTGTCAAATGGCCAATGGCGGGCAATTTGAACACTGCCGTTGACATTTTTTTGGTGTCTTGTTTGACGACAATCCAAGATAAACCTCGGATTATAATTTATCTGATTTTTTAAAATAATTTTTGATTAGTTTTTCATTAGAAATAAAATTTTAATTTTTTGAAATTCGAAAGCATTTTTCTCCCAAAAATTGTTATGTAAGGTACCAAACTTTTTATACCGTTGCATGCACAATGGAATACCTAACGACAAGGGGTAATAAATGTGGCGGGTTACCATTTGAAAAAACTAATGACGTCACGCCCGCGCGCAACCAGATGACGACAGAATTAAATTCACGATGTTATAAAGTGCACGGGATAAAAACAAAATCGACCTGTTTCAGGGTTTTTCCATCAAACCGAAGATAACAGAAATATTAATTTTGTTCCAGACTTTATCTACACCCTGTATATGTAATATTTAAAGTTAAAGATATCCCTGCTTGACATGCTTCAGGTTTTAGTAAGCGATGAATTCGGTGTCGTCATCGCGGGTTTGTGACTTTTATTGTCATTGTCACATAGAATCGGAAGTAATTAGTAGAAAATGTCAATCTAAATTTTGCTATTTTATATTGCTTTTTAGCTGTGTGATAGTCATTGAAAAAGGACTCAAAGTAGTCCGAAACATGTATGTTAATTCACTAAAGAACATTAAAGAATCTCAAATAATAATTTTGAGTTTATATTAGACCTACAAATCGTCCAACAATAAATTCCATTATTATTATATATATACTATATATATGGTAGTACGTAGGTTTTCGCGGCAGTTTTGTGTGTCATTTCTGCTTCGGGAATTTATCCGCGTTGTCGTAGAGTTCGGATGTGGGCTTCTGTTGTCTCGAGATTTCGGCAATCTCGCTGTCGCCATTTGCATGTGCTGGTTCTCGTAGTAGTTTGTGTCGAAGTGACTATATATATATATATATATATATCAGAAAAAGAAAAATATTGGGTATAATCCGTTGTAGAGCAACCGTAAACACGTGTTTCTGACTAATTGGTCGTCATCAGTACGGTGTAGCCAAGGAATAAGGTGGGATAACCTTGGAGATGTAAGCTAAACGGAAGACCATCAGGTGACAGACCACCATTTGCAGCTTCAGCCAGAAGATCCTCGGTTCTGAGGACAACAACTAACGTCGCCACGAGTAAGACAATGTCAACCTGCGTGCCATCTGAGACCCAGGAAATGTAAATGAAAGAATAAGAAATTATTGCGGATACACAAAATATCAGAAAAAGAAAAATATTGGGTATAATCCGCTGTAGAGCAACCGTAAACACCGAGGATCTTCTGGCTGAAGCTGCAAATGGTGGTCTGTCACCTGATGGTCTTCCGTTTAGCTTACATCTCCAAGGTTATCCCACCTTATTCCTTGGCTACACCGTACTGATGACGACCAATTAGTCAGAAACACGTGTTTACGGTTGCTCTACAGCGGATTATACCCAATATTTTTCTTTTTCTGATATTTTATGTATCCGCAATAATTTCTTATTCTTTCATTTATATATATATATATATAATTTTCCGTCAAGACGCATTTAATAATTTAATATGAAATTTATCCCCGTCCTAAATCCGGCACCTCCACCAATCCTCATTCTGAGATAATGTTTAATTTTAAAATAAAAAAAATCATGTTGATTCAACTTTATTAATATAATGATGCAGGATGTTTTGTATTCAATACTGGACACATGTATATAACAGGAAGTAGTATTTCAATATGTAGTATATGAAAGAACATAATCATAGAAATATGTAATATAGCTGTGTATATTGTATATTTATTCTTACAGTTTAATTCAGCAAAGATGATCCCTGCGTCATCACTTAACATTGCATGATACAAATCAATACCTTGCAGTCATGATAAATACTGTAAACTGTGAAACGAATATAAAGTTATAATAATAATCTTTTAATCTACTATATTATATATCTGCTAAAATACAAATAATAATAGAACTTTATTGGGAAATAACATGGCTACCAAAAAACAAAGAAATCCAATTTATTTACTCTCCATTGAATTTGTAGTCTTTTTATCATTATTTCTTGAATTGTCATTAACATTAATAATAAGGTCATTGATTTCACAATCTAAACGTATTTCTTAACATTTTATACGAAGCCTGACTTTCAACCAATATCAATTATAATATGTTGTTTTCCATCATAACTCTCAAGTCTACGAATTTTCTGGACATAATTATCTTAGCAAGACAACTTTGGATTTCCCTTAGAGAATAACCAGGTCTCATTTAGAAATATCAGTTTTTTTCCTAAAAAATAGAATTCCAATTAGCCAAGAACTTCTTAAGAAATGTTAATCATATTTCGGCTATATTGGGTCTTTCCACTAATACTCTACAAGTAGCCTCCTTTTTAAATTCATATCCAGTACTACAAAGTACCCGACTTATCTACTGAATAGGATATAATTTTTGGCAATCTCTGCATTTGACTGATGTGTATTGTAACATACTTTCCTAAAATTGAGAAAATTATTATTTTGATAATAAATATATTTTGGTCTTACAGTTTAAATATATTGTGTATAATGTATTTCGGATATACATTTGTGTGTTTATTATCGAAATGTAGAGAGCGCGGATGTGCCTTCAGTGGGAACAGCAAAGGACCAACTGACTTCAATGAAAACGTGGTGTGATGTGAATAAACTGGAAATAAACGAAAGCAAAACCCAAACGATTTCCTTTTCGGGAAACAAGAGTGGCGCTGCGGTTCTTTTTTTGGGGTTGGTTGTGGATGACGGACTATCCTGGAAGGGTCACATATCACAGCTAATGGGGACACTAAGTGCGGCGATATTTGCCATAAGAAAGATAAAACACTTGGTTGGTCGTGGTGCGGCAAAATTGACTTATTATGCCAATTTCCATAATATGGCGACATATGGTTTATTGGTGTGGGGCATGGCCCCAGAAGCGCAGAGAGTTTTCGTGCTGCAAAAGCGTGCCGTACGGACCTTGTGTGGACTTCAATACAGTGACTCTTGTCGTCGAGTTTTCGCGGAAGAAAGAATAATGACACTTGCGGGTGCATATATCTTGTGTGGCGTAAAGTTCGTCCATACAAACAAGATTCGTTTTAAAAAACATTCAAGCATACATGACCACATAACAAGGAATAGAGATCACCTGGTGGTGACCCACTGTCGTATAAAGCAAACCCAACAATCGGTGGACTACTGGGGTCCAAAATTGTACAATAAATTGCCGGATGCCGTTAAGGCTCTGCCGCCTGACAATTTTGCAAGAGGGGTTAAAAAGCTACTACTGGAAAATGTGTTTTACAGTGTGGACGAATTCCTGTTACATAGCTTTGACTAATCGCTGTCTTATTTTAACATGTTATATTTATACTTACATTTTTTTGTCTGTATATTGATTTATTTATTGTATTGTATATGCAGTGTTACTGCTGGTTTGTATTTTCTTATTTTGACGTGTCCTAGTTTTTTTTTGACTAAAATAAACAAACAAACAAACAAACATTTTACAGCATTCTGCAATTTTCTGTTTTCGATTTCTTACAGTGTCTCTGCTTACTTGGACTAGATAATACACCATAATTTATTGACCGAGCTTTGATATGTTTACTGTAGCCATTCTCACCTACAGCGCATCAGCTACTAAAAACGAGCCATTAGAATTTGTTGGATTAGAAATAATTAATTAATTACCTGCTGTACAAATCTAACAGATACTCAAGAACCACCATTATCTTTTTCATGTTGAAAATATCGCAAAATTTAAAAAAACTTCCTACGATTTTGAATGTAATCTTCTACCGCGTGCTCACATTGTAGTGTAATAAAGGGGGTTTAAAAATTTGTGAATAGAATATTTGTAGTAAACGCAAAATAACCATTCGATCAAATACAAACGTCAAAGTGTAATGTCAAAGAGAAACGGTGCCAAAATCACGATACAAGGAAATGTGTGAATTATTACAGCGTATGTAATAACTCCGTCTTTGTCTTGATAAAGTAAATTCGTATGTTTGTGGTAGAAGCGTACTAGAAACAGAATCATTTGCTTATGCTATCCTTGCTATACAAATAGACACTATATCTTATTTTAAGTAGACATTATTCTTTGGTAGAATTACATATTACATTCTTTGCTGAACTAAATTGTGTGTAATTATGTGTGTTTATTATCGAAATAGAATTTCGGTTACATTAAAAAAGTATTCATGACGTCATGAATTACTTCCATAAACAAAAATGGGTGAATTGTACAGGAATAATTTGATAAAAGAGGAGACTTAGTATGAAACAAGTGAATGACAGCAAGGATTTTTAATTTTTTTTAATATATTTCCTTTAACATTAATAACCTTTTAGCAACGGTGCTGCAGTGTCATTTTACCAGTTTTATAATCATCAGCATTGAGGTCGTCAAAATACTACACTACTACTGCAATAACTTCTTCATTTGTCTTGAATTTTCATCCGTGGAAGCCTGAAAGTGGTAGATTTGGTGAATGGATTTGTTGACTTAAACTACTGTCGTAATTCGTTTGATTGGACTGACTAGCAATTTTTCCGCACAATAACATATGAAAATATAATGCAAGGCCAATTTATCAGATTTCTATGGCTTCCATAAGTAAACAATGATTGTGAAATGCATATGCAGTGAATGATAATTTCGTCAATAAATTACTATATTCAAATACATTGTTGAAATCATGTAAACATGTATATATAATAATAATGCAGTATATATTACATTAATTAATACAAAATCACAATATTTACAAATACATTCCAGTCGTATTTTGTTTGAATAGAATTTTCAGACATACAATATTAGATAAATATATTAAGCTATTACTTGGAATAATGAAATGTATTATTTATACCATTGAAACAAACACATTAGTACAAATTAATCACTTAAAATTACAATCTAAACCGCAATTATTCCCGAAAATTGAAAATAACTAAAAATTTCTACATCCGTAATATACTAAACATTATATCATTTTGACGCTTTAACAGAATTGAATTAATTTACATTATCGACGTATATGATGAACGCGTCATATAATAGACCAGAGGTATATTTGAACAGGCTAATAATTGTTGAAGTGGAAACTTTATTAAATTTGAACAGTTTAACTACAACTTTAGCATTATCGTTGTATAAGTAACTGGTTTACTAATTAGTTAATTAAAGGGTAGAGTATTACTACAAATTTAAACAATGTATATATATATTGTAAAAGAAATTATTTGTACCATACTTTGCTAAAGGAAAATTGAAGTTTATATTATGTCTAATAAATATGAAAATATTATTTACACAAAAAGCTTATCAACTTATCCATGGACATAAATATAAACATGGATTTATTTGGTTGCCAGTTTTCAATTAATTTTAAATTTATAAATTGTAATATGGAGTAACGCTTTTGTACTCTTACCTTTAAAGCTAATTTCGTACAATTCCTGTATACTTTCTTTTTCAATTAAAGCAATACATGCATACATAAGTAACTCCAATTCACTTTATTATGCAACTTTGTTATCGGTCTTAAGTAATGTTGGAAGATCGCTGGAGCTATCTAGAGCATTCATTATTATCAAACACTACTAAAGTTTATAAGAATAATATTTATTCCAGCTTAAATTACCACACCAAATCTATGATTCTAGTATGGCTCGATCAGTAGTAAGGAATTGGATATGCGTAAGTTATAGACATCAACTTTTAATAGTGCTCTTAATGTTATTGATTTTGGAATCACAGTAAAGAAATTCTCTCTCTACATTTGGCCTTAGTCTCTCTCATGTACATTTTTTATGTTTTTATTAACATAATAGATTCTTATGTATAGTTCCTTTGAGTTTTCTTCTACTTGTGAAGTGCCACAGGGCTCCATTTCTGTTCAATCTTTTTATAAATGATTTGCTAATATTATCGTGTTCTGTCCTCGCCGACGCTGATGAAGAACATGAAATGATGTCGCTTATTTACAACAAAACTTATCCATTTTTATTGATTGGTGGTGTGCCTATAAACTCACGAAAAACTTTTGCATTTGAAAAGATCATTTAATTCATTCGCCCCTGTATATTACATGCTAAGTATTTTTAAATCAGTCCAATTTAAATTACATTCAAATTATGTTTCAAGTTCTAAATAAATTACGTTTTAGAATAATAATTAAATTTCATTTCAAAATTAAAATCTGTGTCGCATATACTCTATTTAAAATATTCAATTTAAAATATTTAGTTTATGAACAACTATTGGTTCAAATTTAATATTTGCTATAATTGCATTTTTTGTCCGTCAAGGTTTCTTTACCTAAATACAATGTGTTCATTAATGAATAATAGGCGTTTGAATCTCCCGCGCTTTCTTTATGTCGGAAAGTTGGAGCTTCTAGAAGATACACCAGTAATGATCAGTAGCGTCCTAGTATCCTGTTTTGTTTATTTTGATTTTCGTCTTCATCTACTTACTTTATTACTTTACTTATTTATTACTAGAAAGCCTTTTCTTATTGCCACTTTTTATATTCGCATATTAGTATCGGTAAGCGGCAAAGTAGTCATAATGATCCGTACAACTATAATCAACAATCGCGTTTATGTTAATGATGGATTTCACAGATCTGCACAACAATTTTATCGTTGAGGCATATTTTCGTTCAGGAATACCCAATCATCAAGGAATATGGAATTACTCCTATCAAAATTGCCAGCAGCAATTTCAAGAAGAATTTCCAAACGTAGAATTTATACATGATTATTTTCTACAGCATGTTCGTCGTGTAATAGACAAATTTCGCAAAAGAGGGAATGTTGCGAAAGGAAAATCTACAGGCCGTTCTACTGTTTTAATTAGACAAATTGTTGCTGATATTAGTCAAAGATCACAATGATGTGTTGCGACGTGGTTATTTCCAACAGGATGGTACTACAGCCCTTACTGCGCAGAGACCATTAGACTATCCGTAGTAGTTTTATAGGAACAAATTGATAAGTAGAGACCGTTGGCCTCTTAGGTCACCAGATTTGACCAATTTGGATTACTTCTTGGTTGGATATTTAAAGAATAAATTTCATTCTAACCATATCTATACATTGGAGAAATTACAACATACAATTTCAGAAGCTGTAAATGACATTAGACCAGAAATATTACACAATGTGTTCGACAATATGAAAAGAAGAGTGAATTTGTGTCTGAATTTACATGGACAGCATTTTGTAATTTTAAAAATTTTAAATAATAAATATCTTGAATAAGTATTATACTTTTGTAATAATTTTCATTGACTAGTCTAATATGAAATTAAGATTAAGAACAATTTTAGATATCAACATTAATAAACAATTTTATTGTTATTATCTTTTACGCCTATGATATACAATATTTACAGCCTCAGAGATTTGACTAGTACTTGGTACCAACTTCAAGCAAAGAGATAGGAAGCGGGAAATTGATACGCCTTTCAAAAATTTATGTACACTCTGTAGCATGTTCTCGCAATTCTTTGTGCGTATTGAATTGCGCATTTGGTGGCGTGAGTTGGGAGTAACTGTTACAAATTACCGTTTATCCGACGCCAGATTTTTCTAGAATATTACTCCCATACCATCCGAGTCTTTAAAAACGCACAGCGCATAAGAATTGGATTAATATACGAGTACATCAGACCCTCCATTATATTTTTCATTAGATTATTGAATCAATTAAGTAGTTAGTCATATAGTGGTAGTTTAATAATAACCAAGTTCGGTTCCCGTCGTCCAAGAGTGTCCACCACCGTTAAACCCATAGTGTAATAATATCTATTGGGTACTATTAATTATCCAAAGAGAATGATACGCTTGTGCGATTTCACTTCGGTTCCCAAATTCAAAGAATTGGAGCAATTATTGCCTTCTCATTCACGGTTAGTCCGGATATGAATATATTTCACCGAGAACACCGGGCAAGACGCTGACTTAACGCAGGTGTGTCGGACAATCATGTGCAACGAACGAGAAACCACCTCATTAGCGTGCACTGATATCTTCAAATTGCAAAGTATTCACGTAACATCATTTACCTTGTCTAGTGCCGCGATAAACAATATTACTACCGAATTTTAGTTGATTATGCCGACGGTATTGTGATCAGGCATTATTTATTTCATTACTGCTTAAAAGGTACGTACAAGTCTATTTGTGTTTATCCATACATATATGTTAACCTTAAACATTTTGCACTATAATTATATTCTTAGTAAATGTATTCAAGGTGTTAGTAATATTAAATTTGATGAAGTTTACTATAGTTATGAATAATTAATTTATAGGGTTATACATTTAAAGGTAATTAGGTGCACCGAATTAAACCAATTAATGTTTCTTGACTTGTTTAATTACTAATTAAGTTCTTTTTTTTTGTAATGCGCCTCTCTAAAATTTTGATTTATTGTAAACCATTCAATGAATTAGTGTACAGTCTTTAATGTTCAAATTTTGTATTTAAATATTTTGTTTATTCAATAGTTCAATTTTGATTGCTTTAATAATCAGTGTTTGTTTCGATGTACTAAGTTATGTAACTTTATCACCATCCACTATTCTCTTTTTATTTAATAAACTGTTATTATTTTGTTTACCTGTGTTTCCTTTGAGGTAGACCTTTATATTAGTACACATTTCTCATTTTAATTGTGCAATACTTTAACAACAGTGAACCCGCCTTTATTTTTATAAAATGGGTAGCGCAAGCGGGCACTATAATTAAAATCATAAAGAGTGATCTATCTCAAGCTCTTAATAATTAAGAACTGAGCTAGATACAAGATGGGCCGCAATTCAACATCAACGGCCTTCTTCGAGGGCAAAGTCTGGGAATCATAAGTGCAATTAATCATAAGAGATTAATTATATATTAGGAGGTAAATGCGTGCTTAAACTCACACAGTTATCGTGCACCCTGAATTCAGTGATCTCTAATTAATTGGTGATACCGCGACGAGCATAATCACTGATTAATTGAGCGTTTTAGGGATTCTAATTGATTTGAGACGCCGCGACGGGCATAGTCTCTGGTCAGTTAATTTTATACCAACTCAAAAGGTAACAATTGGTTTAACAATTTATAAACCTTAACCAATCAGCACCGCTACGTGATTTAACACTAACAAAATGTCAACAAATGTTGTCCTTTGCACTAAGCAACTCTTCCCATTCACAGCGATTTATTCAATTAAAAATGAATTGGTACGCAAAGCTGACATTACCATATATCTCTGTGCACATGAGCATCTTATCCACTAGACCGGGTTGGTTCGCATTCTCTAAAATGAGGTGTGGACACAAGATGACTTTCTTATCGGTATGTTCCGAATTTTTTATACAAATTAAATTTTAAAAATGTATGTGGTTTATAAAATATACTTGTGTAAATAAAACTTTTTTTTTGCGATGGGGGAAAACCTCCATAGGCACTGGGACCCGACCTTTTGATCGGCAACCAATAGTGCCGGATTCTTACCGGCTAAAAACCACCCCACCTCTTCCTGCCCGTGTTTCGGAACCGCTCGACGCATGTCATCGGAATGCGGGTTGTCATTTTACTAATAGGAGTCTCAATTTCTCTCTCCTGATTCTTCCTCCTTCTTTCTCATTATTTTCCTGACGTAATTGTGTACTGTTTCCCAAGAGCTCCTGTCATCCAGCATTAAGGTTATCATGTTTGTTCCACTTTGTAATTCAGTTCTAAGCTGGATGTTCACCTGCGACCTTTCCGCCTACCATCGTTCGCATTCGAACAGAGTGTTTTCCACAGTGTCTCTCGTTCCACAGTAGATGCAGTTGTCGTCCACGCTCTTCCCTATTCTTTTGGTGAAAGTCCCGAAACAGCCATATCCTGTCAACACTTGTGACAGATGGTAGTCTGTTTGTCTATGTGTACATTTTACCCATTGCTCTATCCTTGGTATCAAATGTTTTGACCATTGAACTACGTCTTCCGTACTTCCCACTTTACTTGCCACTGTCGCAAAGTGGTTTCTCTTTCTTCTTCTTTCGCTCCTTTCGTTCTACCATCTCGCCTTCGATGTAGCCTTGTTCTCTCTTCGGCCGTTAGTTTTACCGGGACCATTGCAGTGATTACTTGCACTGCAGTTGCCGATACTGTTCAAAAAGCACTAGCCACTCGCAATAACATTTTTCTCTGTACTTTGACCATCATTTGCCTGTTTCTTACTACTTTCAAAGAGTCGTGCCATATTGGTGCTCTATACAACATAATTGATTGTACCACATTATACCACATCTCCCTCTTTTTGTTTGCTAGTCCCTTGACATTTGGTGTAATTCGCATAAGAGCCGCTACCTTCTTCTCCGCTTTTAGGGTTGCTTCCTTTATATGCTCCCCGAACTTGCAATTTTCATTTAATAGTAAGCCTAGATATCGTATCTGCCTCGATGTTACTATTTCAGTACAATAAAAGTTAACTCCGTCTTTGTTTCTTTGCCCTTTTACTATGAGTGCCTCTGACTTTTCAGGTGCCAGCTCTAGCCCATGTTTCGTCATCCAGTTGTTTACATCTCCAGAGCCTCGTCGCCTTTGCTTACCAGTTCTTCCTTGTTCTTAGCGACCAAAATTACTGCTAGATCATCCGCATAGGCGACTGTCCACATACCATCCGGCATCTCTGTTTGCAGAACTCCGTCATACACCATATTCCAAAGCGCCGGCCCCAGCACCGATCCCTGTGGTATGCCAGTAGTAACATCCATGTTTAGGTCATTTTCTATCCTGAGTGTTCTATCTCCCAGGTAGCTACCTATTATCTTCCTAAGCTACCGTGACACTCCCAGCCGATTTAACTCCTCTAGGATGGCTTCCTGTGGGATGGAGTTAAACGCATTTCTTACATTGAGCGGAATTAAAGCCCACTACCGTGCACCCGTGTTTCTTTTCAATAGCTGTAGCACTTTTTCTATCGCATGGATTGTGGATCGCCCTTTGCAGAACCCAAACTGCCGCTCCGATATTCCTCCCGTTTCCTCAATTTCTTGCTCCAGCCGACCCTTCAAGAGTGTCTCAAATAACTTGCTCATGGAACTAAGCAGACAGATGGGTCTGAACCTGAAATCCTTCGGTTTAGATTTGGGTATGAGTACCAGTTTAGCTTCTTTCCGTTGCTTCGGAAAAACCTATTTTGCAAGCACCTCATTCATCAGCCTTAAGAGTATTTCCGGTGCCAGGTCCACCGTCCTCTTCACAGCCTCCGGGGGAACACCATCAATACCGGGGGCCTTCCCTGGACGCAGACTTTGTTCTACCACCTGGAGTTCTTCCTTTGTGAACCAATCCACTTCCATCTCTATCGCTTGCCTGGTTTTGACAGGTCTCCTCTCCGGAAAAAGGTTTCAGACAATCTCCTTCCTTTTACTTGTCTCCAGGCTGAAAGGAGCGTGTCCCACCAGCTTTTTTTGGCTTTTTTTATATATTTCAATGGTTTCTATCGTAACTCCTTGCTTACTCTTTTGCAGCGTAACGAGCCGCCTGGTTGCGATGCATTCCCTGCGCTTCCCATCAATGTGCTCATTCCACCAATACGGTAAATAAACATCTGGTCCGAATTTCTAATGTTTTTTTTAAATAATGTAGATCTAAATACCTTCATAACGCATAATTTGGGTGATATTTGCAAAACAAATACTAAATGACAAAAGTAGAAGTATTACTTCCGGTCAGTTAATTTTTTTTTTGTAGGTATATATAAATTCGGCTTTTAATACAAGGTTCGGCAATAAGTATTGACAGCTTTTATCGTGTGATTGTCAGCTTAGTAATTGAAACAAAAATATTAAAACGAATTCATTGCCGGACCCTGTACTTTTGCACTTGTAATAAATCAAAATAGAATGTAATTTGGGAGATATTTGCAAAGAACTGATATTAGATAAGTGTAAAAGTGTAAATTATATTCTTAACTGTGAATTACCGATTGTTGGCTATCGTAGCCGAAAGCATATACGATGCAGAGACAGACAAACAGACACACAAAATCTTTCCAAAAATCAATTTTTGTTATAATGAAAATTAGGCATCTGAAAAAATCTCGAAGACAAAAATTTTTATCATCACAGTACTTCTGTATATTATTTATAATAAGCTCAAAATTGATACTTAAAAAGAATTTGTAAATCTACTGAATTTTACTCAACATGAAAAACTTATCTTGCGAGAAATAACTAATTAAAACCAATCTTTAAATCGAAGGAATACCACAAGACCCATAATTTTCATATCAAATTCCCAAAACTAATAAGCAGTCAATATCTATAATAATGTAAAATTATATAGCAAACTATAGAGACTTCCCAAAATATCAAAGCGGCAAATCGCTGTATTCGAAGGGTTATCGAGACCATCGGCGATGAGTTATGATACCTTACGACGTTATTTCACTATGTATGTACGTCAAGTATCATTAATGCAGGAATATCTTATCGGTAACTAATGGGCTTCGAGAAATCATGTACAAACCTATCGGTACTCTTGAATACCTAAGAACTTGGATACTTAGAATAAACTTCATATATCATGAACAAGAAGCATATCAAAAAGTATGTACTAAAATTATTAAAAATACAACAATTTTTAATATCAAAAGCATTTAGCAAAACAATTACATTACAGCACTATAAATTTCTAGATGAGTTGCATTTAATAACTGCTGATATTTCAAAAAAGGGAAATTGAAATATGAAATAAGAAAATATCTTTGTTAATATTAGATCTGCAGCAATAAAAATATGAATAGATATAGAAAATTTATTAAATTAATCTATTATGAAAATCATACTAAAGTATTTCTTTATAGAAAAACCAATGCATTACTTAAAAAATTACTATCACACGAAAAAACAATAAAACTTATTTTATTATTATTTATAACAAATAGATATACATCGCCAAATATTGGCAAAGTGATTTTATATTGGTTGCATATTTTTGTCCAATGAAACATGAAATAAAATTTTGAATGCGAATTTGTAACCTTTGATAATCTTGAATCATATTCCAAGTCTATTTCGTGATCAGCTAAATATTTTTGGTTTTATTTGAATAGTTTGAAATCGCGATAATATACTGCTACAGTTAATTTGATAATAAGCTAGATCTACAAAATACCAGAAACCCGATAAGTAAGTTTAATTTAGTCAGGTGATATCAGACCGTTGAGTTCTTACTTCCAAAACAACCTAAGGGTTCTCAATCATCCAATCAGCATTACTATTGTAATTTTCCTTTAAGTATATATCTTCTTGACTAAAGTATCAGTAATCTTTACCTTGGCAGAAAGGTTGATTATTATCATGGTAATATTTAAAATGGCAAATATATACTTTTCAATAAACTGGTTAATTAATTGGTAATAAGATATTTCTCTTAGATATTGTAACACAGGCAGGTACTGTTAACATTATTATATTGAAATTATATAGCTCAATCTCAAAACAACTTAATTTAATAGACAAACTTAAACTAAATACTAACCTAAATTCCATGATTACGCAAAATGCCAATAAAAAAATTAAGCACCACACAACAGTCTTATACGTATGTGCATTCCGAAATGTGTACACAGAAGCTGTTTTAAATTAAACTTTAAATTCTGTATTCCTTAATAAAAAAATGAGGTGTGGCCACCACACAACTTTCTCAAACGTATGAGCGTTTCAAATTATAGAATTTTTTATACAAAAATTATTCAAAATCCTATTATAAATACTTCTATTCTCTTAATAAATTCTATAGAATGCATACTTTGCAAGATATTCAAAAAAAAGTGCTATTCGATAGGAGTAAAAGTGATACTTCCGGTCCGAATTTTGAAATTTCATGTATACAAAAGACATTGCAAATCCAGTTCTAAATACTTTTGTACTCTTGATAAATACATGATATGATATATTTGCAAAAAATCGCTATTTGATAAGAGTAAAAGTGTTATTTACGGTCCGAATTTTTAAATTTTTTTAGACAAAAGATATTTAAAATTGTATTTTAAATACTTTTATACTCGCAATGTACCTGCCTAGAAAGCTGATTTTCAATAAGAGTAAAAGAGCTACTTCCGGTAGGACTTTCGAAAAACTTTTTTACTACAATTTTTCTCAAATTTAATTTTGAGTACATTTGAATTCTTTATAAATTTGTTTAAAGTTAGTAATTGACGAAATATTGGCAAAAATCAAAGTTTTTCACTGAAGTGAACTACTGCTCCCGGTCTACCGATTTTACTGAAAAACTAATCAGATCTCATGGTCACACACACACAGAGAGAGAGAGACACACAGAAATGTTCATCATCACAATACTACGTATAAGTAATAAACTTCTTAGTAAAATGAAGGATTTTTTCTTTATACAGAAATTATACCAAATCGAGCTCAAAGTACTTCTATTCTCTTAATAAATCTTTATGGAAACATACCTAATTTGAGAAATATTTGCAAAAAACTGGTATTTTACAAGAGTGAAAGTATTACTTCGGGTCTCTTTTATACAATAATTGTTTCATATCTAGCTCAATAACTTTTGCGCTTAAAATAAATCTGTATAGCGGACATAATTTGCGAATTATTAGCAAAAGCTGCTATTCGATAAGACTAGAAGTATTACATTCGGTCCGTTTTTTGAAATTTTTTATATACAAAAAGTATTAAAACTCGTGCACTAAATACTTCTGTATTTCAGATAAATCTGTATAAAATTCATAATTTGCGACAAAAAGATCTACTTCCGTTAGGACTTACGAAAAACTTGTTTTATGAAATCTTACTAAAATTCACTTTTTAGCACATACGTATACTTTAGAAATGTGTATAAACTTAGTAAATTTTGATTTTCTTACTGAAGTAAATTACTACTTCCGGCCTAACGATTTTTTTGTAAATCTATTCAGATCTCAAGGAAAAGATTTTACTCATAAATATAATGTTTGGTATTGGCACCTCTAACCGTTTGACCGCTATCGTGGTCATACACACACACACAGAGAGAGAGAGACAGGCAGGCAGACTGACACACAGATAGAAAGAGAGATGTTTGGAAAAGCCAATTCTTGGGTATCAGGGGACTTCACAACACGTACATTGCAAAAATATCGAGGTCGAAAATTTTAGTCATCGGAATACTAATAGGTTAATTGACATCTTGTCAGTGACAATTTTAAGTTTCTATTTCACTAGTTCATTTTATGTTTTAATCTATATTTCTTAAATTTTATTTGATTTTGGTCGATTTTAACGATGGTCCAAAATGGAGATTATAATGTTGTCCATAATAACCATCACTTGGAAGACCGTACAAGATCCTAAGATCCTCACGGTCATATGACAGGTATCATTTTTCAAGTTTAAATTGATATTGTGTTTCTTGCAGGAATATTGATTCAGTTGTTAAGATTTGTCAACTTAATATCGAAAGTATATCCAAAGACAAATGAAATTCATGTAGCATCAGTGGATTGACTGGTTTCAAAAAGAGAATAGTATGTTATTCAAGTGGAATATGATTGTGAGTACAGCTTGTGATTGCGGAGCTGAGATTGAAACAGTTAAACATATTGTTGAAAAATGTCCTCTAGCTAAGTTTGAATTTGGATACACGGACTTACATAGTTTAACTCTGTTGCTTGGATCTTAGCAACTAAAGACCTTTAGTTTTGTGGCACTGTGATGTGGGTTTTTTATTCTGCAGGTTTTTTCCTATATCCTAGACCAAATGGTGCAGTGTTTTAGAGGGCCCCCTGCAGTTATGGCCCTTCTAAATATATTTCTACTTTTGTAATATAATTTATATATGTTTATTTTCTTGTACCTGCCATGTAGTTTCATACCAATATATATCAGAATACTTCCTCATAAGTATTACGTATAAGAAAGTAAGAAATCACAAAATATACATATTTGAAGAAATGAAGAAAACACGTCAATGCATATAGCATACATTGATGTTGTACTTAGAGACAAGATAAATCATAAGTTGCCGTTTAAATATCGGCAGAATTCTGTTTTGCTATACTAACGTATAAAAGCAATTTGGGAATATAGAGTGTAAACAAGATCAACCTAAAAGAACCAAAGGTCCACAACATTTTCTGAAAGTTTTAATGTTTAACTTATTCCTATCCTTATTTACCGCTAGCTCTCAGGGTATATATTATGTCCTGCAGAACTTTTTCAAAAGCTCTAAACGCTGCGTTTCTTATTTCAATTTACAATCTTCTGTAATATGTTTTGTTTTCTATTTGTAATTAAGAATACCATGCAATAAAAATATCCTTTCCTCTCATATATATTTTAAAAATTCATGTGTCTTTGATGTCTTGAATTTTTTAAGTACATCTGCGATTTCTTCTATTTTTATCAAATTTTGGAGGTATTTCTTCTTTATTTAATTCCTCTATTTTGTAGCATTCATTAGCTACGTAGATGAATGTTTGTACTTCGTGCACATATGACCTTATTAAGGTTAACAATGATTTCTTTAATACAACATTTTTAAAAAATGTAATTTCGATCTTTTAAAATAAAATTCACATTACGTTCCCTGATCATTTTACTCCAAAAATAAAGTAAACGTTATTATATACTTAGCAATAGTTAGAGGTAAATTTATTTATTTGTAGATGACAAAACTGAAACTAAAAACCCAAATAACAATCACTCGCGAGTAAGAAGACACAAGAACATATTATTGATATACTAAGTAGTGATTAAGCAATTGGGAGATATTGCTCTAAAAAAGGTGTGTAAGACTAGCAATACATATAGAAAAAGTATATCTTAAATCATCATCAAATACCAGTTTATTTTAATTACAATAAGTCGTAGGCTTTCACGATTGTCGTCGATTACTTCATGGTTTATATTTTCTCGATTTCAAGCCAAAATCCAAGAAATAACCTATCTATTTAATTTAAATATCTACTCGTAATTCAAATTTATCAAATTTTCTTGTTTAATATGATGTATTTGCATATATTTTATGTAGCATTAAATTTTTCAAAATATGCAACATTTGTAAAAACACTTTGTATGGTAAATGTGGATAGCTTCCGTAAAAAAATTTGGAAATTTCCTACAGTTATCCTCTCCCATTAATATCGAAAATAAATTCAAAATATTTTTGTTTATGTAAATAACCATAAAAGTAGCACATTATTTTAAAATAGGACGGAGTGCTACAATTTGAGATATAAAAGTGATTTCAATTAACCTACTTGCTACAGAAATAAGGACTCCACTGCACATACGTCATAGCAGCAACGTAAAATCAAAAGAAGGTATAACAGGACAATCATCGTGACATTTCAAATAGACGAGAATTATAGATATTCAGCTGTACAACTTAATACATTTGTTTTTGTATATTCAATAGTACTTAATATAAATATTTGATTCTGTTTTAGCTAGTACATGTGTAGCATAAAGCTTTACATGTTTAAAGTTTCCATTAGCCAATGTTGTTTCAAGGCTCTTTAATAAGTTTGTATGTGCTATACGTATAGTTCTGTTGTAAATGTTTAAATTTTTACGCGTGCGGTTTACAGTTAACTACGAATGCACAATGAATGTCCAGGGAATGTAAATATTTCTCTTGTTGCAGACATTTCCTAAATGCACATTAACGTACTGTTATTCTGTTAGACTTAAACAAAAGCTGTACAAAGTCTGTCACATATTATCGCAGCTGTCTAGATGTTGGAACTACTTCCGTTATTACCTGTACTAACTTGACTGAAGTCAGTTTGTTCTCCCTAAAGATACAGTAATTCTAACACGTAAATCTCAAACAATCATTTACGTTATACATGAATGTTTGTAAAAGCGCACAATAAAATTTTAAACCGAATAGCATGCATAAAATGACATTTTCCAAGAAAAATATCAATACGAAGACAATCCATATACATATGTATGCAGATACTGTTTGATATTCCACGTTACCAGATTCTGTTGACACTTAAGACACTTGATTTATTCTTTCAATCATTTTACATATATTTTTCGAAGAACGACGTCTCCACTTGCCATTTCACATAGAGAATTTGAATTTTTATGTGTGGCATTTCAAATTCGCAATATTTTATTTATTCCAATTGGTATTTTAAAACGTTGCACAAAGTTTGAATTCACGAAATGATAAGTACGTGTTAGTATGGTAATAGGTCTTCATCTTTGTAGCTGTGACTTTGATTCCGTTTATATTTCATTTCTTTTTTATTATTATTTTATTTTTAATAGATCAGAGATGGTAGTTGTATAAAAATCATTGAATTTCGTTTTCAAGGACTACATGAACTCACATATATCATTTATTTTCACAACTAAAGCCCCCTAAAAAAAATATTCGATGCTCGTGGAAACACAACACCATCCTATGAAACTAAATCAGTGAATAAAAACCAGTAACTTGACACAGTTATTAACTATATTATGTACTTATTTTTAGTTATTATTATGTATTCTCAGTTATTTCTTAAATATACGACTATTGTAAATCATACATTATTTTAAGTCCTAAACGGGCAATTGTTCGATGTTCTATTCAACATTTCCTATTAGCATAGTTGTTTACCGCCTTAAAATTTTCTCCAAAATGGCAGTAGTTGTAGTAATAGTATTGATGCATTCAAAAAAATATCAATAGATTTACATTTTGAATATGTAGCTTCAAGATTTAAAATTTTATATAGTAAAATCGTAGTTATGGTCCCGTCTAAATGTAGTAGATATGTTTCTGGATAAGCTTTCTCTAGCACTCACTATTACTCAATCATTTAAGGACTACAAGGTCTGTGTCTGTGGTGACTTCAATATTAACTTTTAGTTTGTTGTAGTGAACTGAAAACACTAAACCGATTTGTTAAGTTCATTCTATGTAAAAGCCTAATGAGACTATAGAGAGTGGCACTGATTCTAATGAAAATTACAGAGAGCTGAATAGGGAAAGCAATATATCAATGTTTAAGGGACTCATGAATTATCAAGACTGAATGATGTCTTCAACGAAACAAATGTTATTCAACAGTATTCTAGGTTTATAAATTCTATTTAGTATAATTTTAAGTTAGGATTTTTGTTAAATATCAAGGAAGTAAATAAATATACATCACGCCATGATTGTATTTATTAACACTGACGGGCAATGAGGAAATTAAGGATTATTACAAAAGATACAAAAAGTATACTTCCCGGTTATTAGAAAAGCAACCCATATGAACAAAAATTATTTAGATAAGGGATGGTCACGCATGGCTAAATAAAACCCTGTCTTTGATAGGTTCAGCTTGTTGATGATTCCACTGTTAATTAAATGTCAGTTTTGATTTAAAGTTTTGTTTTGACATGAACTAAACATGCAATGATTCAAGCATGCAACACGTATGTTTAGTATTCCAAAGCAACCCTTTATCTAAATAATTTATGCTCATATGGTACAATAATAACTTAATCTTGAATAACAAATATAAAACGGCTTGAAAAATAATAAAAGGTAATAATTCGAATTATAACAATAATTAAATAATTTTAGACCTTGAAGTATTGTTTTAATGAATGCTTTACAAATATTTCCGATAACCTGCCTCCAAACCAATAGTCAAATGAATGTAATATAGGACTTTCCATAAAAGATTTGTTCTATAATCCGGTTCATAACGCTGTTCTTTTATCCAGTTAGTCAAATAAAATCAAGTGGCTCAAGGTTATGAGGAGATTGGTTCTTTAATTATCAAAAAATGTATAAACTTCGCTTACTGTTATTATAAATAATTGGTTGAGCTGTGGTATATTCCCGAACAACTTGATGCTTGCGCAAATATACCTATTCAAAAGAATGGCAAAAAAAACTTCCGGCCTATCTTGTTGCTTTGTACGTTCTCTAAGGTTGAGAAAGGGATAGATCGAAAAATTCTCATCATTTCTTAACAGATGTAATAAGCCGTACTTATTTAGAAAAGGTCGTTCTCTATGCACGCAATAGCTTAACTATACAGGGTGTTTCATCGGTTGGGGTATCGCGAATTAAAGTGCCTAAATATAAAAATATCGACTTCAAATTTTAACCACTTATAGAGCTTTTAAACCGCTACCAGCAGGTTAGGTTGTTTTTGATAATATTATTTTAATTAATGCTTAAATTAAAAAAAAACGTATTATCAAAAATTAAAAGTGCTCAAAAAATGTTCAAATTTGAATGGTGATACGTGGAAATATCACCCATATTAACTTCACAATCAGAATTTTTATAAACGAAACCGTTTGTCAAATAAAGTCAATATTAAATAATGTCGTTTTTCTTACGACAGATTTATGGTACTTAACTTTCTAATTGTGCTGTCCGCAAACAGGTAGTCCTTTTAAATTTATGACGGATAATAAATAAAAATTTATTATAAACTCAACACACAACACTGTAATAAAAAACCCATAAATTCTTCAACGTCTTGCCTTTAATTTTGAAATTATTGTAAAATATTCAATAATTGATTAAGTTTTAATTTTTTTTTCAATTGCATAGTTGATTTTATAGACATATCTTTTTAACACATGAATTTCAATAAAATCTGAGTACTTTTGATTTTTTGAACGAAGGTTTTTTTTTATTTACGCATTAAATAAAATAATATTATCAAAAACAACCTAACCTACTGGTAGCGGTTTAAAAGTTCTATAAGTGGTTAAAATTTGAAGTCGACATTTTTATATTTAGGCACTTTAATTCGCGATACCCCAACCGATGAAACACCCTGTACAACATCTTAGAAAGATCGATGAAGCCAAAGAATGTTTGGCTATATATTAGTGCTTGAGTAAGGCATTTGTTTGTGTTAATCGTGCAGAAGTTATATCGGTATGGAGTAAGGAGTAATAAGAGCATCCTCATAAAGGTTTAAAAGTTATTTGGAGGTCCGAATGCACGATGTAGAGGTAGGTCCGTGTCGACTGCAAGAAGAGTTTAAACTTTTGGGGTTTCTCAAGGATCTGTGCTTTGCACTCTTTTGTATATATATGTGAACGACTTGCCCCAGAAAAAACTGCACTACCTCACACAACTGTTTTATAGCCTGTTATTAAAATAGTAAATGATGAACTGCGGAACCTCGAGTTTCGAGTATTTCAGTGGGAATGATTTGTATTTGAACTCATACAAAACGACAGTGCCACAAAGGGGCAGGGGCAATCATGAATCATAAATCATGACGCCGTCGATTTGATTCGATTGCCCCTTGACCCTTGCCCCCTGCCTAATCCTCTCTGCCGCCGCGGCTGTCGAGGGTGTAAAACCTTTCGATTTTGAGAATTTTACAACGTAGAAAGGTTAAACGAACACGGTATCAGCCGCACGCCTTTCTATTATGTATATGTTAGAATGTTGCAGTTAGTAGGTATAAAAGAGTAGATTTTCAAAATCTAAACAACTTAAAGTTCGCTTCACTCCGATGCAAACATCATGTCGATGCAAGATATTGCAAGTGCCATTGCTGGTCCATCTACTGAAGATAATTCAATTGTAGAAGCGCAAGTATATACATCTCTGATTAATAATTTAGAACCCGAAATTTTCCACTTAGATCCTGGTGTTCTCGATGACGAATCTAATTGTGTATTACATTTATATAGTTTTAAAGATATCAAACATAATTTGTTAAGAGTGAAACGCGGTCAGGGATATGGAACATTAAGAGCCTATTTTAAATTTAATGGCAAGATACTAGATAAATTCCCTAACTGGTTATTTGAGAAAATAACAAAATCGATGCATATAACAATATTTGCTGCAATAATTTTATTTTTATAAGTAGTCTAGTTGTGGGTCGAGGCGCCATCAGTTGTGGATATTGTGTGTCTAAATTTTCTAAATTAGTTAACAATTATTATGATGCCACATTTTGGACTATACATAACCATGGTATGGACCATATACATTGCACACATTTGAGGCCGGTTAGTGAGGCGAACAGTAGATGTTGCATTCTTGATGTAACGGATACCGAAATAACAACAACACCCATACTATTAAAACATACGTCACATAACAACGTATTAGCAATACATGATTTCGTTGAAAACTACGAATTTCAACGCAATATTGACTAATTACCTTCACAGCTAATCTAATTTTTTACACAGTTAATACAAAAATTCAATGGATCAATATTCGAAATTATTGAAGAAACAAATGCCGATCGAAATAGCTCAAGAAGCGACGGAAGATGGTCAACAGAATTGTCTTCTGAATTTGATCGAGTTAATCTGGAACGATCCCTTTCGAATAGCAGTGTTAATTATGTGGCTCGAGATGACCATAGCGAGATGCATTCAATACCGATACTGGGAAACGGATTTTCAAGAATTATTTGACACCGCTCAAGAAAATAATGAAAGAAATGGAAGAAGCCGAATTATCGGAAAAAGCAGAAATTTCATACGAGAAGTTTACGGGGGCTATTATAGGAAAAAAACGTATTCATGATGTATTGCCAGACACTACTTCCGAGCAAAATGAAAGATATTTTAATAGATGTCTTCAACAAAAATATAAAGGAGAACTCAGACCACAGCCACATTGTCCACGAATGTTCCTGGAGCGGGAGATACTGCCGATGTGCCAGAATTCGTGGATACCTATCAAACGAACTTTGTCACTATTGATTCGAGATGGAACTCGAGCAAGGATCGTATGTTTTGAATTAAAGCAATGGTGAATCAGTGAATAAAGATATTAAAAAAAAAGACGACTGTGCGAGTTTTTAATCCATAGTATCATACTCCATTAGCATGGGCGTGTTCCTCAAGTAAGAGTGAGGGGATTTTGGATTACAGAAAAAATCAGTACGGAATATGGTGGGTATAAGTGGGGGAACATCATGTTGGTGTTACTTCACTAAACCAACTATTATGACAGTTCAGTGTATTTTTTTACCAACTATTAATCTACACCAAGCAAAATCTACTTTAATTTTTAAAAGTTGGTGATCAGTATGATCACCATAATCATTCTATGAGGTGAGGTGTTGCCTTGGAGGTGCCCAGATATAGATTATCTTTCTATAAGTATAGTCCACAGTATTTGATAATAATTGCATTCAATATATATCAAAAATAAACCGTTACATTTTCGACTTCGAGATTTTTGCAAACGTTCATGCCTTGAAGGTCCCTGATACCGATAAAGTGACTTCTGACAAATCTCTCTCTCTCTCTCTCCCCTTACCACGATAGCGGCTAAACTAGTCAATACCAAACTTCCTATTTAGAAATATAATCTTCTTCTTGCGAACTGATTAGATTTTCACCGAAATCGGTAGATTGGAAGTTATAGTTTACTTCAATGACAAACAAAACTTCAATAATATTTTGGAAAAAACTATGTTTAAAAAAAACTTCTAAAGAATACAAAGGTTTTTAAGAGTTAATTTGAAACACTTTTCATAAAAAAAGTTTTTCTAAATTCTTTTTGCAAGTAGGTCTTTTACTCTTATTGAAAAAAAAATGTGTTGGGAATGTCTTGCAAATTATGCGTTCTACAGAGATTTAGCAAGAGTATCTAAGTACTAGGAAAAATTGTTGTATAAAAAAAAAATTAAAAACTCCGACCAGAAGTAAAACTTTTATTCTAATCGAATAGATTTTTTTGCAAATATCGGCAAATTATGCATTCTGTACAAATTTATTAAGAGTATAAAAGCACTTGGTGTTGGATATAACACTTTTACTCCACAGATTAAAAAAGTAAAAGTATTTGAAACTTGCTTTGAAACAACTTTATATAAAAAAAAACTTTATATAAAAATTCCGACCGCACAGCGTATGAAAAAGTCGTCTTCTCACACCTCATTTTTATATATATATATATATGCGTGCATATCAAGAAAGTATATTAATTGTGTCTTTTGTATGCAACCTAAAACCTACCAAATGATTTACAATAGAAATATACATTTGATGTATATTCAATACGGTTACTACAATAAATACCATAAATATCAAAGTTTGGTTATGCAGTTTAAAATATTCAACAGTAAATTTTAAACACTGAATATTATACACTTCCTTCCTTTAACAACAGGACAGATTAGGTTTATGGCAATATGTTTTAGTAACATAGTCTTGAATTAATTAATAACTTTATTTCTGTCGTAACTGGGAAACCGTTCGATAACGAACTAGGGCAATTATTGTTCTATTCTGATACAGTTTTATTCACATATTTAACTTATTATTGGCTCATCAAGCACATATTAATTTTCAAATTAAACAATATTCGCTTTATTAAAATTCCGTAAATCTATCGTGGCAATATATTACCATTGATTACTAATTTCAATATCATATCCTAAGTAAATTTAATTCAATTGCGCTATATTATTAAATGTAGGCGTAAATTATATATGTATGTACATAGAGAATAACTTTATCTAGCGGAAGCAATATATTACATTTATGTATGCATGTATGGAATAGTTTATGTTATAGCTCAATTAAAGTTTACCGAACTTAACTCATAGGGTTGTTGTATAGAGAATATGCATTAATGATCAAGACGTTAAATTATTAGCTGTCGAACATCTTGTATATTACGGTCGCTGTGTAAAAGCAGTATTATTATACGCTTTCCTATATCCACCGGATATTAAATTTGTATTCAATTTGTAATGGAACTAGGGGCATGACTGACTTGAAACCTCTTGAACTCAAGGCTTTTAATATTTGTATTAATAGTAATAGTTATAAAATATATTTTTGTGTTATTCAAATTTGTGGCAATGTAAATGTAATTTTATACTTCTGTTCCATGGATGTGTGTATATGTACATACATTTTATAATTAAGTTACAATTTATGAATATGAGGGGGTTACTTAGAACGCTTTCTACGTGTTGCGCGGATTGAATTAATTAAATGTATGTTAGATGATTTGACTGTTAATGAATTATGGCTGACTGACGCTACAACTGACTCTGAGGTTATTATTAATAGTTATAACTATTTCGGGCTGATTGTGAACACTGTGGAAGTGGTATAGATGTTTATGTCAAAAATGTGTACAACTGTTGCTCGATGAAAACTAAATTTGTAAATACTTACCACACTTGAATTTCCATCCACACTAAACTAATGGCATTTCACTTGATATTGGCTCCATTTATAGGCCTCCATGGTCAAATCTACATTTATTTCAAGAAATTGTTCGTAAATCTATGGGCATTGTGTTGCTAGTATTTGTTGTTGTTAATATATAGATAGGTGATTTTAGTGTAATAGACGAACGGTTAGACATCGCCATAAAAGTAGTGGGCGGAGGGTCTACTTTTATAGCAAACCCTTTTATTTCATTGGGTACATTCTTAATTAATAAATCTCTCTGGATGTCACTATGTCGAATATGGTAAAGTGCAATCGACAGTATCTTTGTATACTTTCAATATGACAGGGTATGGCACAACTCAAGAGCGACGAAGATGGGTTTTAAAATTTAGATCATGACTTTGCTGTATGGTGAAAGTTGTAAATTACGTTCCTGCATTCAGCAAAATTATCTCCTTTTGACGCCAAAGTTAGCCCATTTCCTCTTGATGTGCTTCCTTTTCTTCAATTAATCATTCAGCGTCAAACTATGATAGTTGACAAATAATTAAATACAGTGATGGAAATCTCTTGGTGAAACATGTCGAAATATAAGCAAGTAATAACAAAAAACACACTTGGTATTGTTTCACAAATAAATATAATTAAATACTCGATGTACATTTCGCCTTGCGGTATCGTCAGGAGTTCTCGAGAAACTAAAGTAAAATTTAATATACTGTAACTACCTACTTCTAACAAAAATGTAAATAAAAATGTACAAAAATAGAAAATTATGAAAAGGTCATGGCTTATCTGGAAAGACCGTTTTTACAAGGCTAGGGTTTATTAGCGGAGAATTTATGAGTTCTGTTTGTTCATTAAGAACATTGCCTGGTTGTAAAAGTAAACTTTCTTTTATAAAATAACCTTCTAGAACATTCATTTTTTTACCTTTATTTAAACTATACAGTACTTCTAAATTGTCTATTGAAAATTGATGTCCCGTGTCTAAAACATGGTTAGCTACACTTGAATTTTCATAATTTAATTTAACGGCTCGCATGTGTTCTGAGAATCTTAATTTGAAATTTCGCCCTGTTTGACCTATATAAAATTTACTACAATCACTACAATTAATTCTGTAAATTCCTGATTTGTTTAGTTTCCAGATAAGCCATGACCTTTTCATAATTTTCTATTTTTGTACATTTTTATTTACATTTTTGTTAGAAGTAGGTAGTTACAGTATATTAAATTTTACTTTAGTTTCTCGAGAACTCCTGACGATGCCGCAAGGCGAAATGTACATCGAGTATTTAATTATATTTATTTGTGAAACAATACCAACTGTGTTTTTTGTTATTACTTGCTCATATTATGATAGTTGACTGAAGGGATCAGGAATCAAGAACAGTATTACCACTTATATTAACAGGTCTCACATCTGTTATGTTTCTGGTCATGAAGTTTATATGAGTAAACTTTAGCTTATAAGGTTTTATTTTCCAGTCTTTAGTCGAATTCGTAATCCTGTCACAGGATTTTTGTAATTTATTTGTTGTTGTTTGCATAATGGTTATCTACTGCTCGTCACAAAATATAGCCACAGTAGCGTTCTTAAGTTCTGGAAAGTCAGGCCTATAGAGCAAATAGAAGACCCTAGGACACTTCCTTCTAAAACCAGCCCCAATCCTCTTCAACTACGAATAATCTTGTTGTAATTTTAGTTTAAAAAATCTATTGGATTTCAACCACATATGATTTCTATAAAATTTCTTTTAATTTTCAGTTAAGGCCCGCTTGTCAGAGCCTATCATACGTTAGAGACAAATCTAGGAAGATAGTTGAGCATACAAGTTTGTCTTCCAGTGCTTTTTCCTTGACATAATTAATGCGGTGTACTGGATTAAAAGTAGAATGTCTTTCTCTGATATAATCTCTACGATTAAGCGATGTTTGACAGTTTAGCTTAAAAGACTTTCTTAATGTGCGCCCACCCTGAAGAATTTTGAGAATTAATTTAAACATTTAGCAGTAACAATATTATTGTTATCATTTTGGTAATGTACATAACAATCAAAATAAAGCCTATAATTACACAACATTTTATATTATCACATTATATTATCTCGTAAAGCTGGGCGTTAATCTATATCTTACAACTTAAATATTTATAAATATTGTTATCATTTAACGAACTAAAGTTATTGAATGAATGCTACCTAAGCTGTTAATCTGCTTTCACGGCAAAGGGAATACACTTAGGGCCTACGAATTATCAAATGCTTTTGTTCATCTATTATTTAGGTTAAATGGTGAAATAACTGTGGAAACTAGGTTAGCTGGCTAACACATCGTCAAGCCGTATCATCGCGAGTCGTAGAGTGGAACATTAACCACTGTTTGCATTTGCCGATGTCTCGATTTCCATTGCATGGCATTATTCCCCGTACAATATATGCTAATATCGTAGCTCGCTTGGACAATACGATTACGGCCAACCGGGTTTCGAATGGGGATTTTTCTCGCTTTTGTGATTTACAATTTTTTTTAATGAAATGTGTTTCCTGTGGGACAACACACACGACTGCAAATAGAGTGGACGAGATAGCTCGATAGAGAGATGTGACAATACATGCTCTGAATTTGAAATTTTTTCCTCCGGCATGTTTTCATTCTATTTTTGCAATATCTCTCTCAACCAACAGTGATCTTTTCGCGGCTCATTCTTAAAACAATAGTTCTTGTTGACTTTTCCTCGGGGCAACTTTGAATTTACAAGAATTGTTGATTCTTGCAAAACCAGTATATTCACGAATATACCATGTAAATATCTGAATACCCAAGATAACTTACTTATTGTGCAGGCAAGAGAAAAGTTCAAAAATAATAATCTGCTTATTTCAGTTACATTATGTAACATTAACGTCAATAAATACTCGGATGCAAACGAGCTATCATATAACAAAATTGGGAGGAAGCAGCAAAAAATAAAATTACAATATTCCTAACCTTAAATAAAACTTATTGTAAATTATAATCTATCCAGTCGACATTGATATTATTAACTAAACATTGTGAATTTGGAGAATTTTAATTTTCAGTAAATCTTGCGTACTGCGAAGGAATGATCTGTTTCCTAACACTATTTGATGTTAGAATGTTTTGAATTTATATCTCCGCTGTGGCTTAGTTGTTAACGCGCATGTTCTATTGCACATAAGTTCAAATTTTACGGTCGGTGAAATTTTTATAATCTAATTTTGCTAATTAACAATATCAGTGTCGATTGAGAGGTGTAATACAATTTTTTAGATGATAAACATATGCGTGTGTAAGATAAATCATTATTTTATATATTTTTAATTATTTACGTATATATTATTATTTACTGTTCAAAATGTGTATGTATTGTGATTCTTTATTTTCTTCTTTTTTCGACGTCTCCTTTCTTGATAGAAGTTAAGGAAGTGTTTTAAGTGATTTAGAAGTTGTTAATATGCGTCTAGATAACCTATACCCTAAAAGAAGATTTCTCATACCTGATAGAAGATAGGTATGCAACATAAAATTACTAATTAATCGTTACATTAAGACAAAATCAAATGCAAAAAGAAAAAATTCCTTACCACAAATACGTATTTCGGCAACTAAGTTGCCATCCTTCAGTTGATACCTGTATAAAAACAAGAAAATGGGTGTGCTTAAAACCACACGGCAGAAGTGAAAACTTCATCAAGGCGATGTTAATAATACGAAATCCAACTTTTTTTTTCGTTCTAAATTACATTAGGGTCATCCTGCATCGACGAATTCAGTTGCTGATATTTAGTGTGCTTCTTTTGACAAGATTTCTTCACGCGCGCATTAGACAGTTCCCTTTTTCGTTTTAGTTTGTCATCGATTTGATTTTCTTCATCCATCCTGTGTAACAGAAAAGAATTAAATGCTTATAAATTCGTATATAATGAGCAATTAAAGCAATGCTCTATTCTCAACGTTTCTGTTTTGCATTGGTATACAAATTATAGTAAATGCGTGTAGACGTTATTTAACATCCGGAATATATTGATCAGTTTCCGAGTCATCCATATCATTTTAATAAACATGCTAAAACTAGCGAAATATTATATTATAATATTATAGAGATAATGTCTCATACACACACAACAAATTTGTTGGTTAACCGTCCGCGAAGTTACCAATTAGCGAACGCAACCACAGTCAGCGAAATACAATTTCGCGGCCGTTGCTACGGCAGCGGCCACGAATGTATATATATATATATATATATGTATTGAAAAAATGAATGAAAATCTTCTTGGTAGTAGTGGCATACAATGAAATAAAAATAATAACAATATGACAACTGGTTGTTAATTAGAAAACAATGACAAATATAAAATGTAAATCAAAATGTATAAATGAAAATGTATTCAAATAAGCATAGGACTATCGGTAAAAAAAAAATTGTAATAAGCATAGGACTATCGGTAAAAAAAGAATTGTAATATATTTTATATATATATATATATATATAAATATACAATATGAATACTCGCTTACGAGTCCCGCGCTGGTCTGATGCTAACGTGCCGGCTTCTCGCCCGTGTGGCTCCGGATCAAATCTGCTCGGGTACATGAATTTATTTATTCATTTAAATTTCAATTTAATTGAAATTATATACCTCTATATGATATATTTCTCTCGTTCCCTTAGTCGACTCGAGCCGACTTTACCCGAACGAGCGTTACATAGTCTTGTTCAGTGCCCACAATCAACGCAACGCGCCCAGCGAAATTTAAAATTCAAAGAAAGAGTGTTAAACGTAGTATTGTTGGCTAATGTGTTACCTTAGAAGATATGCTCTTGACCAAATCACCGGTAGGATAAACACTTAGTTGAATAAATAAACTACGTAAACTTAGTTTCAAAAATTATTTAATAATATCACTACAATATTGTTTCGCCAAACTTTGGCATCATCAGGTGATGAGAAACTGTTTCTCATCACCTGATGATGCCAAAGTTTGGCGAAACAATATTGTAGTGATATTATTAAATAATTTTTGAAACTAAGTTTACGTAGTTTATTTATTCAGTTAAGTATGGAGTTTCAACATGTATCAGCCTCATCAATTAACTATTAAACACTTAGTGTTATCCTACAGCAAATAAATATGTATTTGACTATAATAGAAATTGGATTATTTATAGCTATTTTCACTTACTGGGACAAGTTCATTCAGAATATTAGTTTAACATGAATTTAATGCAGCAGTAACTATTCGCATTAAATGTAATAAAATTGGTAAAAATTATATTACAAATTGCAATCGGTAACTCAATTCAACCACTAAAAACTGTATTATCGGCAATATTACTTTCCAAACGAATCGAATATCGAATAGTTTATTCTATTTAACTTAATTTTATGCCATTTAAACGTGGCAATTTCCGTTTATTTGGTAATTTTATTAGTTTTCGATTTACAATATTTACTGCTAAATTAATTAATAAAAAGTATGGAAAGTTTTCTAAAATTTTAAAATTGTGAATGTGCAAATATATTTTCATGTGCAAGTTAAAAAAATAATTATGATTTTTTTATAATACTTGCAAATGTAAACTTCCATGTGGGAAGATTATTAGTTTATGCACCTGTTATACACTCATATACAGTTTTCATAAAAATAAGACTAAGATACTAACATGTAAGAAATATTAAAAACGGATATTTGCCAGAGACAAACTTAGACTGGTAACTAAATCCCAAATTTTGTACAGCGCCTCCTTGTTAGCAAATGAAAATATATTAACTGAACGAGAAATCAGACGATTTATGTTGTGGTTATACCAGGTGCAGCAGCATAACTTCCTTTTTTCAAAACTTAATAAAACCAATTATATGAATCAGAAAACTTTTATTTGTTTTTTATAATGTAGGCGTATATCTAAAGTTTGTTTTACATAGTTTTGAAGATCAAATCAGGTAGGTGACATCCCCCATTCTCCATACACTGAGTAGACCAATTTCTGGCGTTTGTCATGAATCTTGCCAGCATAGCAGGCCTTATGTTGGCAATTTCTTCTTGGATGTTAGTCTTCAAATCTTGTAGGATCCTTGGACGGTTCACATAAACACGGGATTTGAAAAAAACACATAGAAAGATATCACACGGGGTCAAATCGGGAGAGCGGGCAGGGCACCCCAAATCGCCCCTAATAGAGATGAAGCGCTCCGGGAAGTGTTCCCTCAATATAGCCGTTGCACCGTCTTGTTGGAATCAAATGTCCCCTAAGTCCAACTCATGTGGCAGTGGGAAAAAAAAAATCCTGTAACATGTTTACATACCTGTCCCAATTCACTGTAACTGGGAATTTTCCTCAAATAACCAGGGACCAATAATTCCAACTGAGGAAATTGCACACCACCTGAGACTTTAGGTAAATGCAAAGGCTTTTGATGCAGTTCTCGAGGATTGGTGTCGGCTCAGTAGCGCATGTTTTGTTTGTTGACGGATCCACACAAATGAAAATGGGCTTCATCACTAAAAAAAACAATAGCGTTCTTAGGAACGACTTCGAGAAGAACCTCACACGCGTTCCCCCGACAATTGAAGTCACGTTCAGAAAGTTCCTGCACAATTTCGATCTTGTAAGGATGAAAATGGAGATCATCATGAAGAATTCTCCTCACAGAACGATCGGAAATTCCAAGGGCAGACGCATGTGGTGATCGCAACAGTGAAGCTCTCACTGCCTCAATGTTCTCAGGTGATCTAATGGGCCTTGGGACTCCCGTTCTTCGTCTTGTCGCACTTACAGTTTGTCTGAAAATAGTGACCCACGTAACAATTGACTTCCGGTCCGGGACAGGAGCCAACGAGGCTAAATTATAGCGAATTCGAAAGGCGCGCTGGGTTGCGATCACAGAACATCCGCTCGAAAAGTAGGCCTCAACAGCAAAAGCACTCTCCTAACTGTTCCAACACATGATGAAGACTAACTGTGTCGGGACAAAACTTTATAGTACCGCCTCTCGAACGAGACCACTAGTGTGCTGGTACGATATCAACCGCCTTTTAAAAAACTTTTGCTGCCGCACCATGTATGTCATTCCAAACAACATTTCAAATTCGACGTATTATTGCAATCCTTTCTCGATGTACATGATATTAATTATATGTTAATATTTATCGCGAGTTTAATATTAATAAGTACAGAGTGAAATTTAGTGAACTCTTGTGTACATGTAAACTCTTAGAAATATATCGTGTTAGAGTGATTTCATGTATTACTTTGTGTAAGTATAATAAACAGAGATTTCTATCAATAATAAAATCTACGTATTCGTATTTTTTAAACGTACAAGTTGAGGGGGGGGGGGTGATTTGTCCAATTGTTTTGTGTTTCTTTTTTATTAAATTAATAATGACGCATATTCTAAATTTTTTTTCAAACTTCGCGCCAACATGCTGCTAGCGCGATCTTCGTACACGTTCATTCATGTGTGGCAAGGATAGAAGATCTTGGATATCTTCCTATCAAGTAATGTCCGGTCTAGGTTTGTTTAGTCTGTGCATTTGCACAAATCATGAATGTCGTGACATCATTAAAGTTAAAATGTCAAATTGACGTAAACCATATTATGCAAGCCAACATAAGCGGTAGCGAATTTCAAAGAGATGTTTATATTTACGTTTTTAGACAAAATGTTATTAGCATTGGATGATAAATATTTTGAGAGGGCTAATAAAATATTTAAATTTTACTCTGCTTAATGATAGGAGTTTATGTAATCTACTAGTAATTACAAAAGGCTTATGCTGAGCCTGAATGTTAAAGTTTTTACTTTTAATAACTATTATAAAAGACGTAAACTACTTTTAAAAAATATACTATTACTACAATGAGAATGAAATAATTAAGATATTTGAGCCAAGACCCACATAGAAAAATAAAAAGAAGGTATGTTTTGTAAACTTGTTTATAGAACATATCGAAAATATAGAACGAAAATGTAAGATTACGTTCTTCCATGCGAATAATTACCAGCATCTGGAAATTTTGTTTCAGAACAGGATGATATCATATGCAAATTCTTGTTTGTTCAAGGAATTGTTGAGACTTATTTTAAATTAGTTAGAGATTGTAAAACACTATATAGTCTTTTAGTTAATAATATTTTCTGTATAATACAGCAATTATGTAATTCACTATCTCTCAGGAAAAACAAAGAAAATAAAGGACAGTTATACTTCCGTGCAGCTAAATGCAACCTACAATAGAAAATGTAAAGTTTGTATATAAGGTATTCGATTGCCTTAATAATACTAACGAGCAAACCCATAATATTAATGACAACAATTAAAAGAGAAAGTCTATCGCATTTTTAACAAGATATACTTACTGATTCTTTGGAAATCAATTGCATGGTTGTAAACTAACCTAATTTGAGTGTTTATAGAAATGCTCAAAAAAATTAAAGGTGAAGGTAGTTTGAAATCATATAAATTATCAAAAAGTAAGAAATCTTCCCAATATTACCCTTTTTCTTGTTTTTTTAGTATTTAGTATATTCCTTTTATGATTTATTTTTACTGGGTTCGGTAAGGCATTAGTGTTTATAATATCTTTCTCGCGGCGATGTCGGTTGTTGTCCTCATATCTGATGATATTCTAACAGAAACTTGAAAATGGTGGTCTGTTATCCTGATGATCTTCCGTTATTACTTCATCTCCAAGGATATCCCACCTTATTTCTTGGGTATACCGTGTCTGAAACACGTGTCTGCGGTTGCTCTACAGTGGAATTTATCCGTCGGCTGCTGTCGGTGCTTCTTATCCAATTTCTTATTCGCGCTGTTGTTGTTATATTTGTTACTATCGCTTTGCATGTTTGCGGTAATTGTTGTGCGTCATCTCGTTTATTAAGATTATGCGGTCGCTTCTCAATTTCTATAGCTTCTCTTGTTATGCGAGTGAGCAGATGTTCGCTCTTTGCTATTGTTTTTGTGTGTTCGAAGCCAATGTCATTACTCTATGTTGGGCCAACGACCATGTCGTTTTTTCCTCAATACAGCGTCTCGGTGATTTCCAGTCGCCACATGATATTTCTTTTATTCCTTCTTGTTTCAGAAGAATATTATTTTTAGTGTGAAGTAACACTCAGCTTTAAATGCATCCTTCAAAAGTAACTTAATTAGGAAGGCTACTATTGACGTAATTATTGCAATTGAGTGTTTAATGTCAAAACTTGATATATTATAATGACTAGTTGAACATGACAGCCTGATGTTTCTTATGAGACTCTATATCACTATCAGTGACAGACTTATATTATTTAAATTTATTTCAGAATGATTTTTGTTAATATTATCGATTTATTTATATAAAAAGGTATCTGTGTACGTCCTAAATTTAAATAATAAGATATTTAAAAGGACGCTTTGGTAAATACGCTTTGAATCTGCTATAAAATTATTTCGAGCTAAATTGATATTTTAAATGAAACAGTCACTCCTAGCACTCTTCAGGCTACCGTAAAGCGACGAATATCTACGTGCAGTCCTTGCAGAATTTTATTTTTATCTCTTCGCCTATCTCTGCGTTTTTATGAAATGATCTAATACGATCAACTTCTAAATACCTATTTTCTATGTATTTTGTTTAGTATCACCGTCTCTAAATTAGTTTTTGATTTTTATATGCATTATTTTCAAGTGTATCTTACATGAAACTGATTTGATTCTAAATGAATTTTAATTCTCTGTCTTTAAACAATATCATTATGCTTTCTTAAAATTGTAATGAAACCCATGAACATTAACCCCTATATTACTTAACTAGTAAGGCCCAAAATTGGCTGAGACACTGAAACGGTACTGAATTTTCACAACAAACAAATTTTTATTTTCCCAGCTGCCAGCTTAGATAAACATGAGCCTTTGTGTTTTTTAATTATTACTTTACAATTACTTTGAAAACTTTTAGTGTTTCTCAAGAGCGATCCAAGTAAAGAGATGCCTGATCTGTTTATTTTATCTCCAATATTAAGTGAACAATTTAGATTCACACTAATCAAGACAAAGAAAAAGAAAAGACAGCGTTATATCATATTCAACATTTATATTAGAAATAAACGACTTTACACACTTGTACAAAGTATACTGACACACAACAGATCTACAAACATTGGCAAATTTTATTAAAATGAATACTTAATACTACTAAAATCTAATGATTTAATATTGTCAAATCTCGTATCTAATTTAAAGCGCTGCAGTCGCTAAGGTTTACTTATCATAAAATCTTGCCCAGTTTATGAATTACTTTAGGACTTTTTATTTAACATACAAATGATAATAGTTTCTTATTTAGGTATTTTTTTAATAATACACTTGCTGCTGTCGGTCTTCTTCTTCTTGCAAATTTCCTCGTCGGCGGCTGCAATATAGCCCCCTTTTGATCGAAGAATTTGCACTAATTAATGCACCCATTATCCTCAACAAAAATACTTACGGCTGGAGTCCCCCAGGGATCAGCACCCTCCTCCCATATACAATATGTCTCACTAAGTTGGAACCATATGGAAAACTTTTTTATTACTAATTTTAGGAAAAAAAGTTATTCTTTATAAAAACTTCTGCATGTTCTATAATCTAAAATACAATCATCAGATATTAATTTTTTTCAGTTGTATACGAGGTATGTCAAAAAATATTAATTTTACTCAAGAGTAAAATTTGAGAATATCGAATAATGTTATTAAAAAAGTTGATTAGAACTAAAAATTACGTTCAAATATGCCATTACATCCATTTATATGGAAAAATTCGTTTTTTCTATTTTTGCCTACAATAACAATGCAAATTTAACTAGTTACATATTATCTAGGATGCACTGACATACAAATGATTTGTTGTTTGCTAGGAAGGTTTGACAGTGAATGTCAAAACGCGTTAGAATTTATATGGCATATAAACATAGTAGCGTTATTAACTTGTAAAGAGAAAATAGAAATTGTTTTGATTGTGGGAGAAAACTATAAAACAATTTCGCAATTTAAACACGTAATGAATGCATGTGCATTTATTTTGCAAATAAGAAAAAACAAAAAAATACTAAGTTGTGTAACTAATATAATATTAATAATAGAAGTAAATAGAAATTTAGTTTTCACTTATTCCACTAATGCCTCGACATATCCACCCTCTCGTTCAATACATTTAATCGTTCTTTTGGAAAATTGACGTAATAATAATATAAATTCTAACGCGTTTTGACATTCACTGTCAAACCTTTCTAGAAAACAACAAATCATTTGTATGTCAGTGCATCCTAGATAATACGTAACTACAGTTAAATTTGCATTGTTATTGTAGGCAAAAATAGAAAAAATGATTTTTCCATATAAATGGATGTAATGGCATATTTGAACGTAATTTTTAGTTCTAATCAACTTTTTTAATAACATTATTCGATATTCTCAAATATAAAGGTACTTTACTCTTGAGTAAAATTAATATTTTTTGGCATACCTCGTATACAACTGAAAAAATTTAATATCTGATGATTGTATTTTAGATTTTAGAACATGCAGAAGTTTTTATAAAGAATAACTTCTTTTCCTAAAATTAGTAATAAAAAAGTTTTCCATATGGTTCCAACTTAGTGAGACATATTGTATATGCAATCTTCACTTCAGATATTCCAAAACCCGAAAAAGCAATCTAAACCACCTACGCAGATGATACAGCCATCTTAACACAATCACCCCAACCCAACAAAGCCCTCAAACTCTTGCAAGAAACACTAGATTCCATCATAAAATGGTGCCACACATGGAGAATCGCTATCAACACCGGAAAAACACAAGCAATTATCTTCAAAAGAAAAACAAAGCCAATTACCGGACAACTTTATATCGACCACACACCAATACCATGGTCATCTTTCGTGAAATATCTTGGAGTCACCTTAGACGGTAAACTAACCTTCTCATTGCATCTCAAAAATACCGCCAAAAAAGCGAAATCAGCAAGAGCACGCCTCTGGCCATTATTAGGCAGATTCAGCACCCTATCCGCCACAACCAAACTCCGAATATATGAACAAATCATCAAACTAATCATTACTTACTCCGCCCCCATTTGGATAAACGCCTTCCCCGCCCACCTGCAAGCTCTCCAAGTAATACAGAACATCACACTACGAATGGTACTCAAAGCCACATGGTACATGAGGAACATCAAATATACGAAGAAACTAATACCCCAACTATAGAAAGATACATAAAGGAACTTGCCACATAATTCTACAACCAGATGTCAACCCACACAAACTCAGACTTAGAAGAAACACTCAATTACGATCCTCATGTACCATGGAGATATAAACGCCCCCGGCAGTCCATCATTCAAGACATTTAAACTGAAATAGTGCATCATCAACCCTAAATCAAGATCATCCTCATTCTGATTACATGTAAAAGGTCATAGACCTAACTCACAATCAACTATAAAGAAGCAGAAGAAGTAATTAATGCACCAATTTTATATATGGGGTTATCATAAAGTAAGGGATATACTTTAACTTATTATAACTTTTTAACAAATCAATCTAACAACAAAAAGTAAACGAAATCTAGTTGCCTAAGGAATGGGATTTGTTGTATCTATGGAAAACAAAAGCGTTGTCATGACAGTTGTTGACACAAGTGTTAAAAGTAAATCATTCAATTTGGAGTTTATTTTCAAATTAAAACTCAAGTAAACGTAAAGTTTTAACGACTCAAACTGTAATAGCATGGACCTACGAACAAGAATTGGTTTAGTCCAGTGTTATTATGAATGCGGCAGAAATTACACAGCTGGATTACGAAGGTTTCGCACGAGAATGGGTTTGAGAGCGGGGCCCTATCGTATGAAAGCGTACCGCAATTTGATACAAAAATTTGAAAGAACAGGTTCGGTAATTGACCTTCCGAGATCAGGAATGATGTCAGGAGTGATGTCCAAGTTGCAGAGGTTCTTCACGAAAATCAGGACATAGCCAGAGGTAATCCACTAGCAATCAGCAGTGCAAATGCGATATCCAAGCGATTGCAAATGCCGTACACCACGGTCTGGAAAATTTTACGCAAAATTCTAAAAATGTATCCATATAAACTCAAAATGCTGTTTGAATTAAAGGAGGCAGATTTGGCTAGTAGGTACGATTTTTCTTTGCGATTATTGGCTCAGATGGAAATTGAACCCGAATGGTTATCCCGTATTTTATGGACAGATGAGGCACATTTTTCTCTGAATGGTGGAGTCAATACTCAAAACTGTAGAATCTGGTCTGCAGAAGATCCACAAGTAATTGTTCAAGAAGGTCTTCATGACAAGAAAGTCACCGTTTGGTGCGGTTTTACAGCTGATTTTATCATTGGTCCGTATTTCTTCGAAGAGCTACAGAATGGAGAAGCCGTATCTGTAACTGTTAACGGTGAACGATACTTGCAAATGTTAAGAGATTATGTTATTCCACAGCTGCAAGACGAGCACCACAGAATTGAAAACATGATTTTTATGCAGGATGGAGCACCTCCGCACATTTTCCGACCAGCTAAAGAATTTTTAACTAACGTTTTTCAATATCGCGTTTTAAGCAGACATTTTGCAAATTCATGGCTACCAAGATCACCTGATCTTAACCCAGCGGACTACTGGCTGTGGGGTCATTTAAAAAATTTAGTGTTTAGAAGAAGACCAACAACGCTACAAGAATTAAAAGACAATATTACGGAGCAAATTGGTGCAATTCAACCAGAAATGTTAAGAAATGCAGTGTACAATTTAGAGGAACGGTTGCTGATTTTACAAGATCAAAATGGAGGACATATTGAACATTTGCGGTAACTGGGTTTGGGCATACAAAATCCCATTATTTAAACAATTAAATTTCGTTTAGTTTTTGATATTAACTTAATTTGTTAAAAAGTTATAATAAGTTAAAGTATATCCCTTACTTTATAACAACCCTATATATTGATACTATAATTTAGACTCTATAATATTTGTAATACTATATTTTTATTTAAATACCTCGGCTTAGATCAATAAACAATATATTAATAATTTCACCACTTTTGTATAGTTTATTAAATTGGTAGTGCTATACATTACTATACTAGTTTAATGAAATGGTGGGATTATTAAAAATCAATGTCAAAGATTTTAACCTATCTTTTTAAAATCTTTTATAATTCTTATTTACCAAAAAGTCTTTATGTATGACTTTTCTACTCAGTGCGTGTCATTGGTCCAAAATTTCTGGATTTTCGTATAATTACCTTTTTCCTTTCATTAACACGTAAGTATTCCTATTCTTTTATAATTTTATCTGTCAAATGTATATTTCTATATTATGTATGTCTTTTCTTTACAGAATGATATTTAACCTCTGAAATCTACTTTCGATTTTAGTATACAAATACAAAATCCCATCAGTGAAGAAAACAAGATTAAATTTATGTGTGTATATTTAATTGCAGTAAATATTGTATGCACAAAATATAATTGAGTTAAAATACTTCAGAACAGCGTGCTTAATAAAACTGTTTAACAACGTTCAAAATTCTATTTACGAAGAAAGAAAACACCTCTACTGGCTCGTATCAGTATTTTATAATTTATAGGTAAGTTTACTTTTATATTTTACCACAATTATTCTCTATATTTTCATACGTTAAAGATTAAACAACTTCATACTCAATTAGTGATTGCTTGTGAAATGTAACTTCCACATTAAGTTGGAAATTATAAATAATTATATATTCGTGTTGAATAATGTAATATTAACACTTTAAGTATTCAAATATATTATAATATGTGTAATTTTCAGTGTTATTTAGATAACACCGAAATTCTACACCAGCACAGAATCAAGTTTCAAAAATTCTCCCCTATTTATTTTCAAATTACCTTGACCTTCCTTTACTTTTCAAATTATCCAATGAAAATTTCCCACATACCCTTAATATCCAATATAGTATTTTTATAATCTTTTAAGACTATTAATATCCATGTTAACTTGTAGAATACACATCCATTTTATATTTAAAAAATCTAATTTCAATACTTTATCTCACATTTTCTATCATATTCTAATGATATACAACATGATCTATCAGAATCTAAATGTCACATCCGCTTATTCAAATGTAAGCGCGAATTTTAATTCGAATTTGATTATTCTCAATACCCAATAGATTATTATGCTTTATTTTACATATTAACGTTCATTAAACAATTTTGAACAAATTTATAATACATAACATTTTTTAACAATACTAATATCTTTAATTTCTTCCTTTCAGATATTACAGTAATTATATAGAAGAAAGTAAATTGAACGTTCCAATATTATACAGAGTGATCATAATTTTATATATTACATCATTTAATTCTGTAAATACCAATTTCTAACCTTACAAACCTTTAAATAAACATTAAACCAATGCAAATACCATTCTTTTTAAGAACTCGAATAAAAGTAAGTGAAATATATTGCATGGTTAAACAAACCATGTCAATATATATATATATATATAAGTTGAGGATTGTCGTGGGTGTAGCGGCCTTTTTTTGGGACATCACGGTTTTAAAAACAGGTAACTTAACAATGTAATTAAAAACACATATTGTGTTGACTTTTAAAATATATTTTAAAAGTCAACACATAAACTTGACAATTATAAGTATTAGAACTATAAAAATATAAATACGACTGTAAATGTAAATGAGATTTGTTGAAAGTGTAAGAGAACTAGAGAAAGAAATGACGACTTTCAGGAAGAAAAGCATTTTACTTGTAAATTTATCGTATAGTATATTCACCATTATAATTAAATAAGAAAACAACAGGTAAGTATTGTTTGAAAAAGGCAACATAGATGTTTGGCCGAAACGTTACAAAGAATAAAAAAGAAAATATGTGTTTTTAATTACATTGTTAAGTTACCTGTTTTTAAAACCGTGATGTCCCAAAAAAAGGCCGCTACACTCACGACAATCCTCAACTTATAAAATATAATACGGCCAAGAAAAAAACTACCAAACAATATATATATATATATATATATATATATATATATATATATATATATATATAAATCAAAAATGACGTTTTTCGCGGCTATGTGATGACAAATTGATATTTTGGGTTATTTGCCGCGTTAATTCAAATCAAGTATGCATATACGAAATAATTCGTACATTTCATATCACTTATGCATATACGAATTATTTCGTATTTGCATACTTGATTTGAATTAACGCGGCAAATAACCCAAAATATCAATTTGTCATATATATAAATATATATATATTGTGACAATACTCCTAGTTAATAAGAGTATTATTACATTCAGGTAAAATTCAACTTTAATATTCACATTAATCAATAGGATATAAATGCCTTCCACTAGAACAACCAAAATAATGTACTAATGTAAAAAGAATACTAGAATATCTATTGCAAATTATATCCTAATCTGTTTAAATTATATTTTTATATTATTTTTGCCCAAAACTAACTCAGTTATTATAATTAACAATATTTTATTTATTTAATTAAATGCATATACTATTTGTGCTAAATGGGTTGCTGACTTCCAGTTACTTGTATAAATCATGCAGATTCCTATATCTTAATTGTTCAGAATCAAATGTAATCTTATACGTTCGCGTCTTTACCAATCTCTAAAAAAAAAAAATTACATCGATAAAATAACAATACACAGATGTTGAATTGTCCAAGAACCTATTCTATCTGAGTAAATCTTTTCTTAGCAATACTATGACAAGGTATGTATTTCAATAAACTATTAATATTGTTTACATTTACTGATATTTATTTTATCCTTTTAGGTTATTGTCACAAGCGTCACTGCTCATTTTTCTACTCAACTCAAGAACTTTACTAATATGCCAAATAAAAGCAAAATATCAGTTACAGATTTGTTTAATTCGTTTGTAAAATATAAATTTGACCAAAGAAATTCTTAAAATCTACCACAAAACACTTTTGAAGATGTACACAGCTCGTCTAACCAACAATATGAGATGTTTCTAGTTCAAAATTATCTATTGTTAATAATAGATATAAATGCAATAATGTAAGTAAATACTTTTACTATTAATTATTATAATGTATGAAACCTGTTTGTACCAACATTCTCAAAAATTTATGAGGTATTTAAAAGCAGAAATTTTATATTTCAAGCAAGGATAAATGTTATGTCACGCTGTAATATTTTATGAGCAACTTATTTCTTTAAAAATCATTAAATTGAGATCATTATTTTATATAGTCATGTAGAGATTTAGATTTACTGTTATAGATAATTATATACAGTAATTTATACAATTTTATATATGATTTATAATTTCTTATCAGAAATTAAACATAAACAATTACTTGAATTCGGAAATTATTTCAAATAATTATACAACCTGATGTAAATATAAATTTGTTTTCTTTCTTAGTCTTCAATACGTTTTCCTTTCTAGCTCTCCGTCTTCATACTCTAACGATGATGTTGGTATTTCAATTTCCTGGAATACTCGGCCTTTGAACTGCAATTCGGAAGTATCTCGGATAAAAACTCTCCTTTGCTTGAACACCTGGAATAAAAACACTATCCAGTTGTTCTTCAAATTTCCGTTCTCCTGGAATATTTGAACCTTGGACTGTTTGTTTTGAATATGTCATGAAATATTTCCCTCCTGTACTGGTAAACTTGTATTTCAAATGCTATCGCACGGACTCGAATTCTTCTCAGCTTCAACTGGAACGATGGATCATATGCAGGTACTCAGCAACTGTCCTATAGAAATGAATCTGGCGGATTTGGACTATTCTTCGTGGATGAACAATTATATGGTAAGTTTTTATTTAATTCTCTTCTCCTTATTATTTAATCGTTATTATAAGCCTTTCTTCTTTTTAATATTCACCATATATTATCATTGGAAAAATTTCTAAGAATTATTTATTATTCCTAAAAAGAAATCACTTTCTTCTCTGGTTAATTTAAATCACTTCTATTTCACTTTGAAACTACAATTGAGCACAATTCCCGGTATTTATCGAGGATAATCTTTATCTACTCGATAAACACATCTACTCTCTTCTAAAAATTTTAGAATTGTTATTTTTTTTACTCCACATTTCCTAGACGATCAGTAATTAATTCCCTTTATCCAATTACATTTCTCCACACATTATATTAATCCAACAAAGATTCCAAATTATATTTGAATGCTTTAAATACTTATTAAAAACTCCAATATTTTACTATTTTAAATCTCAACTTAATATTTTAATTCATTTGCTATGCTTCTGCAAATTAATACCCATTTCTAATACTTTATTATTTTAAATGTCAAAATCTGACAGTTCCAAAATTTGAATTTAGGCGCGCTAGCAATTCATCATTTTATTGCATTTATATTTCAAAATTCATTACTAATTACCATTCTCATATGCTTTGTTAAATAAACAAGCTTTCACAAAAATAATATTACATATACAAACAAATCAAGTAATATTTAAATCTCTACTTTCAGACTGAAGAAAAACAATGCAGCAATGTAACCTGATACACATCTACCTATGCAAATGCATGAAGAAAACAAAATAAACTATTCAGAAAATAACGTTATCAATACTTTTAGTAAAACTCAAATATTTTATCAATAAAATATTCTGCTAAATAAAATAATAATTCAAATTAAATTCTCCAAATTTCTCTATATACTATATTGTTGGCTAGTAATGGCAAACTACCACAATATATATATCATAGGCTTCGATACGAACGATTACAGCTTGCGACAATGAAAATAATACTCTCATCGCTAATAATTATGATAATAAGTCGCTTCTGCATGCATACAATAGAATTTATGTTTTAACTCTCAAATATAGATACACGACGACTTGTGTAACTAAAACTGTAGTGTGTATCTCTCATAAAGTAGGCAATGAAGGTCAAATTGATGTAGTTTATGAGGATATCAGCCGTGCTTTCGTTGTGATAGACCATGGTGTACTACTTCAAAAGCTTTCTGCGTTCAGATTTAATGCGTCTTTGCTTAAATTTTTACACTCCTATTTGACAAGCAGATGCAATTATGTTTTTTACAATGGCTTCAGCTCTCGTGAGTTCTGTCCCTCTTCCGGTGTCCGACAAGGAGCCAATCTTGGACTACTACTTTTTAATTTATTTCTAACCGATTTGCTTGGATCCTTGTCTTGTCCTGTACTTGGGTATGCCGATGATCTCAAAATCTACAACCCTATAAAATCTGTGGGTGATGCTTCCTGTCTTCAACAAGGCTTAAATAATTTGTCAAACTAGTGTTCCGGGCACAATTTGCATTTTAAATATAATAAATGCTGTTTTATATCATTTACACGTAAAGTAGGCCATCATAACCCTATACTTCATAGATGGTGTTTTGTTGGAAAGGGTAGACACTTTCCGGGATCCTAGTGTCCTTTTCGATAGCAGATTAAGCATTTCCAACCATATTAGTCATGTCTGTGCATAGGCCTCAAGATCTTTAGGTTTTATTATGCGTTCGTCTAGGTTCTTTAGCAACCCATTAGTTTTGAAGACGTTATATTTTAGTTTTGTGGTCAGTAGGATGGAATATGCTCCATAAGTGTGGTCTCCGCAGTATATCTACTTGCACCTGTCCATTGAAAATGTTCAGCGGCGTTTTCTGAAATATCTCTCGTTCAGGATTACCGATGACTACTGGTAGCTAATGGAGACTCAAGGCCTTCAGTCTCTGAAGCACCGGCGCTATATCCATGGAGCGCGATCTATAAGACAGCTGTGCAACGGATAGATGGACTGTCCAGATCTCGTTTCCTCTCTGAACATTCTCACTCCCAGACTATCCTCTCGTTCCTCTTCCACTTTTCTAATTTCCTTCGCGAGAATGAATTTACTGTATGGGTCTCCGCTCGTCAAGATGTGCCAAACTTCCAGTACGATGACATTTTCTGCACCAATGGCTGATTATATAATGTTTTCTTTTTAATTTTTCCAAATTATATGTATGTACATTTAATACCGTTGTCCTTTAATTGTAAATCGTTGAACAAATAAAGTTATTATTATTATTATTATTATTATTATTATTATTAATATTATTATTATTATTACAGTTGTAGATCAGGGGTTATTCCTCGGCTGAAGCTATTCTTCAACTTTCGACTTTCTACTGCTGTGAACGTATCATATTTCCTTCCTTTCCAAAAAATATGCATTTCCCCTTATGTTTCTTCGCAAATATTCTAGAAGTATTTACGTTCACATGATGCTTCACACATGTGCACTATTTCCACGTTAAAAAAAAGAAACGACATAAAAAACTACTATACTCAAACTGTTTTTGAATCTAGGTAGTATATATATTCTCTAAATTATGGGTAACACATATTGTTTGAAATATATATAAATTAATTACTTAAATAAAATAAACGCTTGATTCTAATGCCCATGCACAATACAGGGTCCTCTCTTTACCCTTCCCTGAAATCAATGTAAACATTTAAATTAACATGTACCGTTACACCATGTTAGATTATTTAACTAGTAGTAGTGATTAAAATAAATTACATTAAAACAATTCAAGTTGTTTAGTCGCCATTTGTCACTGGCAATACTCACTGCAATATCTTTGTAAATAAAGCTTGTACAATGTATTTTGTGACATTTAATTTCTTATATAACATATAACTTGAACCTTCTTAAAACTCAATAAAATATGTAATAATTGTTTGGTTATCCAATCTATCTTTCATAGGAATTTTTGATCGTACGTGGTATCTTATTATTTATCTAAATATATTTCTGTATTTATCTAACTTTCTTAACAACCTCAATGATCTCAAAAGTAGTTTTCATATTACTTTTTAAAATATCCATTTTAATGGTATTTCAATAATAAAAATTTCTCATTATAAGAGAACAGTTTTATCCAATTTACGTCATATGTCTATACTTGATTCATTTTCAATGTAATAGCCCTGCTTTATGACAAAAATATTGATTTATGACTTAATACATTAGCATGTCAACGAAAGTCGTCAAAATGTTGGTTTATTTTCGCGATTATTTCGTCGGCATAAGCACATTTTCAAATAAATAATACACCTTCAAAATGTATGTATTAAGTTATACAAGTGAATCCAAGATTGAACAAAATATGATCCTAGTTAATATAGTAAACAAGAAATCTTTTGAATATTCTTGAGTAGTTTATACCTGTCTATAGAGTTAACTACCCACTTGATGTTAGGTAAACATTTAGGTATTCGCATATTGTTAGTAGTAGCTATAGCGTGGAACGCAGAATTGAAGGGAATCAATTGCTAAATATAAAATTCAATTCTCCTTTCTGATATTAGCTATTTGACAGTTTAATAAGAGCGCGTCTAATGTCCTAATTAAAAATGAGGTTTGGATACAACAACGTTTTCTTATGCATATGTGAGGTTCGAATTAGGTATACAAAAGAACCGTTGAAAATTTAGTTTTAATTTAGTACATTTGAAAAAAATTGCTTTTGCAAAATAATGAATGTTTTACTTCTAGTTTGAGGTCAAAGTCTAATTTGTGATATATTCGCTTTTGACAAAAGTAAAAACCTACTGGCGGTTGAAATACTGAGCAGGACAAGGTGAGCCAGAAAGAAATTTATTTTTAAAACCGCGCTAGTTTTTAAACATTATAAGTGAGGGGCACGGTGGAGGTACCATTGTCTAGCGCTACTATTGCAATTTTAGTAACCATGAAACGCTACACGGGAGAACAGAGCACGTTGTGTGTCCGCGCCTATTACGAGATCCGTTGATCTTATGTGAGCCACGATGTCTCTACTGTGTCAAATTTGCACTACGGCGTATCAGTGAGTGTCCGAGTACTAATTTAATTAAGCACTGGTTTGAGAAACTCGAACGAACAGGATCGACACAAAAGGTACGGCAAAAAGGTCGCAAAAGAGTTGTATGCACCGGCAAAAGAGTTGTATGCACCGACAAAACCATTGAGCAACTTCGAGAATCGATACGCGCGAATCCAAAAATGTCGAATCGTAAACGTTCCTCTACTCTAGATGTGAGTGTATCCACGTTGTAGCGAATTTTGCATTTTTTTCAAGTGGTGCAGGAATTGAATCCAACATACTTTGAATCGAGATTAAATTTTGTAAATGAAGTTTTCGACGTCCTCAATGACTTCAATAGCATTTTTTCACCGATGAAGCTCATTTTCAGATTAAGGGGATATTAAAGTCGATTTGTATTTGGGAATTGACTATAATTGCTTTTGGAGGTGTTGGCTTGTAGGAGGAGCCAAATGCAAGCCATCTCATTCTCATATATTTGAAATGAATGTGTTGTTTTCCGTCACCCGAATACATAGAAAAAATACAACTGAAGGCGCTGCTAAAATACAAATAATTCAGTACCGCACCATTCCGGAATTTCTTAATTTAATTACTCAAATTAAACTTTTCTCCGTAATTCAAAAAGCTATATCTCACAAGAAAACATTGGTCTACACGGGAATTACATCCGTTTTGATTAATTTTATTCAATTATTTCAGATTTTGACCGAGAAGCACACGTACATTTTACTCTAATTTGGAACAAAAAAAATAGATGGTTGTGACAAAAAATTACATAATCTAACAACCTTTCGGTGTAATCATATCTATATTGGAGTTGTACAGAAAATTTCACATTTCTATCTTGAACAATAGTAAGAAAAACTGATTAATACGATATTTTGCTTTCTCGACCACTTTAATATCCCCTTAACGGTTTCGTTAATAAACAAAACTGCCAGTACTGAGCAGCAGAGAATCCCTGTCTAAAACATCATAACCACTTCACTCAGCAAAGGTTACGGTTTGGGTTGAAATTGCAAGATGTGCTATCATCGGACCTTTACTTAATAAACAAATAAAATAAATAAACATTCAGAGCGGTGCATGGCTATATTGACGGATTTCGTGGTTCCAAAATTGCAAGAATCACGAAGTTACAACAGGAAACTTGACTTCAGCAGGATGGAACCACGTGTCATACTTCAAATGAGAGCATGCGCTCGGTAGGGATATGTTTCCTCAGAAACTGATTTCACGGAAGGGTAATGTATCCAGGCTCCCAAAAAGCCCAGACTTAAGCCCAGCAGACTTCTTTTTATAGGGACACCTTAAAAACAAGGTATACTAAAATAATCCGACAACCTTGAGTCAATTGACGCTGAATATTCGGCAAGAAGTTGAACACATTTTGAGAGAAAGTTTTACGATAGTTTTTCAGAATTTTCATACCCGATTAGAAGACTATCGTAACCGCCAAGAACGTCATCTTTATGATTTGATTTTCAAAAAATTAAATTACATTTAAATAACTTAACTTTGTAACAAATTAAACGCTTGTAAATATAACAGTTTCTTTTCCTTACAATTTTAAGAAATGCATTTATTTCTGGGACAGCTTTTATGTTGATAAAGTTGTCTTCAAAGTTAGTTGAAGCACTTTTATATTCGTTGGACAATTTTCTAATATTAGTAGTTATTGTTAAAGTTTCCTCTTTTTGTTGATATAGATTACTTCTTCAGGTCCACCGATTTCATTAAATGTAATCAGATTTTGCGCGCACGCATACGCAGAGAGAGAAAGAGCGGCAGACAAACAGACATGTTTGCTTAAATCACTTTTTTTATTATCATAATTCTGTGGTCACAGGCAATAAGGAAATATGCCAAAATGGGTCATTTTCAGTACACAGACTTTTGTGTCGGTGGTCGTGATTTTGAGAATATCTTTTGCTGTTAAAGACTTTTTTACATGATAGTATTGCTTTAAAAAAAACGAATAAGTACAGCATTACTATGAAACAGAAATAAACCTTTTTAGATTCTTGATTATTTTTTGACTTATCTCAGTGCACAAAAAATGATAAGGTGTTTTAGCAATAATGAACCAAATACACTAATATCTTTTTTACACATTTTGTGAAATACCCTTTTTAAATGATTCTTAGACAGCAGACGTGCCAGGTTTAAATTACGAGGGAGCAAAGAAATAATGTAAACAACACGCAGTTACTCAATAGCACTATTCATATGCTGAACTGCAACATCTGTTATTGTCCCAAAACGACAGAAAAATAGTCGTCTTTCCTCATAAAACTCGTTTCTTCATCGACGTAGGTAGTAGCGTGAGGGGTTTTTAATATACTTCGCATGATAAATAATATATATATGTATATACTTATTCATACTTATATTAGTTTCGTTTTTTCATTGTTTTGACTGTTAATTACGTACTTCGTAATTTATGTAATAGTTCCTGTTTAATACCGTTTCATTGAATCAATTTCTCCCAATTATCTCGACGTAAGTGTGCATTGGATTTCGTTAAGTTTCAATAACTGCGCATACATGTTTAGTTATCATTTGTTTAGATCTAGAACATTGTTTATGTTGCTATGATATGGAAGAACGTCGAGAATAGCATCGTAAAACAATGACAAGTTGGATTAAGGGTCATACTAATTGTATGTCCTCCATTATCAGTGATTCCGAAATTTATTTCCTAGTCTGTAAAATATCGTTACAGAATGCTCAAAAAGGCCATCTACAACGTCACTTAGCATTGCTAAAACATATAGAAAAATTGGGCCCGTTGAAAGCTAACAATTTTAACGAAGAACTCTGTGAAGCTTTAATGGCCATTAAAGAAACTTGACAATCCCACTTTCAAAACATTTCTTCAAAAATATGCTGGTCGAAATGTTCCTGATGAATCCACCTTACGCAAATATTATGTTTCTAAGTGCTCCACGAAAACAGTAAAATTGATTAGAAGACATCTTTCAAATCAGTACCTATGGATAAGTGCCGACGAAACTGTCGATATATTAGGACGCTGTGTGGTAAATGTTGTAGTTGGTGTACTACATCCAACTATTCCATATAACGCATATATAATAGTATCTAAAGTTATAACTACAGTTGATGCAGAAACAGTTGCTAAAACCATTGACGACAATTTGCACAATATGCTTCATTTGGATGACAGGTATAGGGAAAAATACTTTACTTGTTAGTGACAGTGCCGCATTAATGTTATAAACAGGCAGACTATTAAAGGAAACATATCCTTATATGCTGCATATTACTTGTGTAGCACATGCTCTCCACAGAATCTGTGAATATATCAGAGACAGGAATCCGGAAATTGATTCACTTGTATCCGCCTTTAAAAAAGCTTTCAGAAAAGCACCATCGAGAGTAACTCTTTACAGGGAAAACTTCCATCTTTGTCACTGCCTCCCTCGCCAGATGGGGAACGAAAGCCACTAGTTTTTATGGATAGAATTTCAATATTTTACAAAATCTTGGGAAATTTGCCTAAGCTAATCACATACTTGAAAATCGAAATCTCAAATTAAAAGATGGATTAACCACATTAGATGTGTCTATTAATAATTTCAAAAGTATTCCAAGTGACTTCGGATGTGGCCTTCGGCAAAAGTTGGACACAATTTTTAATAGAAGTCCAGATTTAATAAAATTGCGGCAAATGTGTATGGGGACAATGACACAAAATCTAACTGCTAAATACGCTGAAATAAAATCATATTTCCAGTACGCACCTATAACCAGTTGCGATGCAGAAGAGACGTTTTCTATCTACAAGGATGTACTTCACTGAAAGAGAACAAATCTTATAGAAGAGAACTTCGAGAGAATATTACTCCTTTACTCGACTTGAGCTACAAAATGAACAAATAATAAGGTACTTTGTATTTTATAGATCAACAGTCACTTGTTTTCCAAATATATAAATAAAATTAAAACCTCTTTATAAATACAACATTTCAATAGTGCGCCCATGGGCGATGAATCATCAACCTCTCGTGTACGCTCCCTAATTATTATATTTATTAAACGGTAGGGTTGGAAAACTACACAGAAATTAGACATTAGATGTCTTTAATGGTTTTTAACCGAGCTGAATTAAAGTAAGTGATATTAGACTGTTGGGTGAAAGATCTAGAGCAGTGGTTCTCAACGTGGGCGGTAGCGCCCACCAGTGGGCGCTGGAGGATTTTGGGTGGGCGCTGTACGGTGTAAAGGTAAAGCTACACTACACAGTAAAAAATTAGTAAAATTATACAAAAATGCAAAATGTTTAATATCCGCGCTCACCAATGTTCCTATTATGCATTGTTAACCCCATCGTTGCTATTATAGGTTGCTATGGTTACGTACATGCTGTTTCTATTTCTGTGCTTAACTATGTTATTGTATGTATGACGCAACGCGCGGACTCTGTGAGTCAACGTGAGTATAGTGGACCGCATCTCGACTGTTCCAAGGTCGAGAGAGTTCGACTTCCAGAGAATTCCATGCAGTGCGGTATATATAGCGAAGTCATTATTCGCATGATTCATTCCATTTACGATAGTCAGCGATAACGTTCGAACAGAGACAAATATTCAGTGTGCGATAGTTGTGTGATTAATTAACAGAGTGTTAATCAAAAATATTGTACATTTAGCACACACGGTTCTGTTATAAAATAAACAATATATATTTGAGCTGAATTAAAAGTAGGTAGAGCAATTTTTATAATCGAAAACCGTTTATTACAGGTAATAATCATTTATTGATGTTGGTAATGTTTTTAATAACTCAAATTATTTTAGAAATCTAACTTATACAAAATACTTTAATTATATTGCTCCAACCAAAATTGTTTAACATTGTTTAACATCGGTCTTTTTTACACGACAGCAATGGCCCCTCCAGGCAAAAAGCAGAAGGTGGTACGCCAGTATTCGGTCGACTATATAGTCTTCGGTTTCGTACCAAGCCCAGCGGATCGCACAAGACCGATGTGCCTCATTTGTTCCAATGTCTTCTCAAATGAAGGTATGAAACCCTCTCGTATGCGTGACCATCTAGAAAAGATGCATTCGGACAAAAAGGACAAGCCCGCAGAATACTTCAAGAAACTGCGTGATGACATGGAGAAAACTACCCCGTCCATTTCGTCTGCTTTTGCCAAGGTGACAGAGATTCAGCGTGATGGCGTGCTGGCATCGTATAACATTGCATATATGATTGCAAAGGCTGGCAAGCCGCACACTGTGGGGGAAACACTGATTCTGCCTGCCGTGAAAGAGGTGATTTCGACTGTCTTACATAGGAATGCGACAGAAATAGTGAAGGCTATCCCCCTTAGCAACGACACGGTCTCCAGAAGGATAGATGAGATGGCAAGTGATGTCGAAATCCAGTTGGTGGACATTCTCAAGAAGACCAACTTTTCCATCCAGCTTGATGAATCGACTTTGAGTGATAACACTGCCCTTCTCATGTCTTACGTGAGGTACTTCGACGAAACTGGGGAAACAAAAGAGGACATGTTGTTTGCAGAGTCCTTACCCCTTGACACAACTGGTACATCCATCTTTGCTGCTGTCAAGAAGTACTTTGAAGAAAAGGAAATCCCGCTAATCAACATTCACTCCTGCGCAACAGATGGAGCACCAGCAATGGTTGGGCGATACAAGGGGTTCCTTGCTCTTCTCAAGAAGGAGCATCCAGATATCATCTGCATACATTGCGTAGCGCACAGAGAGCATCTTGCAGCGAAACGGCTGACCCCCAGCCTTCATGACTCTCTCAATCTCGTGATCACGGCCGTGAACGTAATAAAAACAAATGCAAAAAGCGATCGACTATTCCGCAACCTCTGCCAGGAAAATGACGAGATCTACAATCGGCTGCTGCTTCACACCGAGGTGAGATGGCTCTCTAAGGGCAACTGCTTGGCTCGATTCTGTGAAATGTTCGATTCAGTTGTCACTTTCCTGCAAGTCAAACATGAGAAGTTGGCCGGTGAGCTGAAGAAACACAAATTCGACATTTTCTACTTGGCTACAATCTTCAGGAAACTCAACGAGTTGTCTCTCCAGATTCAAGGTAAACTGGTGACACTCATCGACTGCAAGAGCGCAGTGACCACCTTTATCGACAAGCTGGCCCTTCTCCGCAGTAATATCTTTAGGAAAGAACTTTACCAATTTAGTGAAATTAATCAAATGACAGAGACACCACAGATGAAGATCTTCTTCGATATGGGGCTCATCTTCAGCAACTAAAAGAGGACCTTACATCGCGCTTCCAAGACCTCATCGAACTGGATGTACCTGCCTGGATCACTGACCCATTTGGAGTCGTGCTGGAAGACGTTGACGTTAAATTGCAGGAGGAGTTGGTGGAACTTCGCAACAACGAGGATTGCAAAGTCCGAATCAAAACAGGCTTCAAGAAACTCTGGCAGAACCACAGCATGGCAGGACTATTCCCTACAATGTGGGGAATTGTTCACAAGCTTCTTCTCACGTTTCCGACTTCATATTTAGTGGAAACCGGATTTAGTGCGGCTACATTTCTGCACTCAGACAAGAGGAAAAGGCTGGACATGGTCAACAGAGGGGACTTGCGGCTTTATTTGTCTCTGCTGACTCCTCGCGTGAAAGAGCTGGTGAGCAAGCACCAACCTCAAGGATCGCATTAGTGAAGACTGCATGGGTTGGGCTCACAAATTTATTAATTTAATTTTGTTAAATAAAATTCAATATTTCAATAATAATTTTTGTTAGTATTAATTAATATTTTTAAATAAATTTAGAGGTAGAATTTATTACTTCTTGTTTTAATTACTGTGCCCAGGTTAACTAGTCCATAATCCATAGTCGTAGTCCATGACGTGTCCCTTCGCGATTTTCTGCAGTGGGCGCTCGGATCTATACAAAATCCAGTAAGTGGGCGCTAGGCGAAAAAAGGTTGAGAACCACTGATCTAGAGTATCGATTACTATGATTATTTGCTATATATATTGTAAATATTCCTTGCGAATGGTAAATAAATAAAAGTATTTACTAATTTGAAAATTATTTAGGAATACAACCTGTAACCGAAAAAATTGTCTGAGGAATTTAAAATTTACCACCTTTGCAATTCATTACGACGTGGTGCGTCTATATATCGTCTGCTTTCTTCGCTTTTATTCCAATTGCTATCGGGAAAATTGCGGGGGCCACACGGCGTTGATTAAGTGTTTTATTCTCTCTTTCTGAATACGAAAATCGAGGTGCGCACTCGTCATAATTTAAATGTAAATTTGAAAATCACTTCACTCTCACGGAATATTGATTGACAAGGGGATTGATTGCGAAAGCAGCATTCCCTATTCAGGCGGGCATCATTAAAATGTTTAAATGTTACACTGCGATGTGGTTTTAATTAAAACCGCGAAATGAAATATGCCCTGGGAGGAGTGTTTTCGGCTAAACAGTTGCGTGACTAACATTTTCGCTTTGAAAAGTTACAGGCTAATTTATTTCCAAAATAAAAGGGGTTACATACGTAACATAATATATGTACATGGAACGAGAATACTAATACGGTCTTTGTGGTGCTTATTTATAATTATGACTATAATTCAAAATTTTTTTCTAGTTTCCACAATTGTAGTATAAGTAATTATAGCTTATATTATTTTCGTAACTTTAAATAACTTTAAATGTAATGCGCTTGTAAAATGTACGCCTTATAAAGTGCATTGGTGAAGATTTTCATTCAAGGTAAGTGTTTCTTAAATAAGTATTCATATTTAACTTCTTAGGAAAAGTTTTCCTAGAGTTTCTGAAAATACATTGCGAGAAAAATTTACAACATTCATAGGCTAAAACGCTAATTATCTTTTTCCTCAACGTAAAAATATTCATAAAAATTAAAATTAAATTGTAACAAGGTTTTGGATATACTGTGTGTCCAAAAAGGCTGAAAACACCCAAATAAAATCGAAACGGATGATTTTTGGGAAAAATGCAAAAACAGGTCTATTAGTATTTTCAAAAAAACTACTGGCTGATGGTATCTGTTTGGAATTTTTGATGACCTTGAAAAAGTTATGATGTCATCAAAAAAATTTAAGCGGCAACGTCGCATTTTTAATTTTATTTTTGATAGATCTTTTAATTGTTAAATGACTGTAAAAAAATTTTTCATTTTACTTAAGAAAATGACCGAGATAAATTTAATTACTTCTTCGAAAATGGAAAAGTTTGTCTTTAAAAAAAAACATAGTTGGCTTAAAAGTCGATTATTTTTCAAACACATTTTGTTTTATTTGTGACATTCTGTCAAATACGAATTGTGCGTAAGTTAAAAAAATCTCTTTAAAAATGGTTTTAAGTGAGAGAGAACGTATTCAAAATTGATGATGATTGGTTTTGGGGATAGGGCTCGTTCAATTAGAGAAGTTTGCGACTTATTTAAGACAGAACATCCGGAGCGTGCCCCAATTAGTATTTCTGCAGTGAGTAAGATTCACAAAAAATTTCAAGAAGAAGGCCATGTTCGAGATCGCCCTAGAGGTGGTCGTCCAAAGATCGCAGAAGATACGCAACTCGACGTATTATTGTCAGTAGAGGAAACTCCCAATTCTAGTACACGGCAGCTTGCTCGGGAGTTTAACGTGTCGAAGAGTACAATTGGTAATATTTTCCGGAAAACTAAGTATCATCCCTACAAAATCTGTTCGGTTCATGAGCTGTCTGAAGACGACTTCGACAGGCGTGTACAGTTTTGCGAACAACTGATGCCTATGTGTGATAATGATCCGTTTTTTATCAGAAAAATCTTATTCTCAGATGAAGCTACGTGCACATTACATGGGACTGCTAATAGACAAAACTGTAGGTACTGGGCACGCCAAAATCCACGCTGGATGAGAGAGGTACGAACTCAGTGTCCTCAGAAATTAAATGTATGGGCTAGTTTAATGGTAACAGAATTATAGGGCCTTTTTTCTTCAACGGTAACCTGACGGCGGAAATGTATTTGGATTTTTTACAAAATTATTTAATTCCGTCATTAGCAGAAATATTTCCGAACCATGAAGATCCTAATTTGCCCAGCCAAAGAATTTGGTTTCAACAAGATGGGGCTCCACCCCACTATGCGGGAAATGTTCGGCATTATCTCGAGAATACCTTCCCAAACAGATGGATTGGCAGGAGGGGGGCTATCGAGTGGCCGGCTTGGTCGCCAGATCTAACGCCTATTGATTATTTTTGTGGGGTTACCTAAAAAATAAGGTATACGCAACTAAACCTGAAAACTTGGAAGACTTGCGTCAACGGATTGAGATTGAAGTACGAAGGATCACTCCTGAAATGATAGACAACGTTCAAAATGAATTTTATTATCGTTTAGGGTATTGCCAAGATGCTCAAGGACAACATTTTGAACATTTATTGCAAGAGTTTTTGCTGATTTCGACGATTAAAATTTTCTGTTTTCTATAACGATTTTTTTTTCAAAATTTTTCTTAAGTAGAATGAAAAATTTTTTGACTATCGTTTAGACAATTAAAAGATCTATCAAAAATAAAATTAAAAATGCGACGTTGCCATTTAAAATTTTTGTTGATGACATCATAACTTTTTCAAGGTCATCAAAAATTCCAAACAGATATCATCAGCCAGTAGTTTTTTGAAAATACTAATTGACCTGTTTTTGCATTTTTCTCAAAAATCATCCGTTTCGATTTTATTTGGGTGTTTCCAGACTTTTTGGACACACAGTATATATTGAGAGCTGAGTCAAAATATTTAATTTAGCAAAATAAGTTCTCCAGGAATCTCCTAATTTCAAATTTTTAATTATTTCAATTGCACGCCTCCGCACAAGAAACACCCGTGTGGCGCTACACGACATCCCCCACAGCTGAATATTTTTCTGTGTTAAACTAGTGTTTAGGTAGGTTAGGAATTGAGTTTAACTTTATATACCGTGTATTGTTTTATAAATATCGTGGGGACAGTTAGAGCAGAGAAAAATTTCTGGAACCCGCCCCGAGACTGTAGGTTGTGTTAGTTATTGTTATTCTTAGGTTTATGTCTCTGATTTTCTCTATTATAATAATTGTTCCATATTATGTGTTATTATGGTGTCATTAACACAATTGAAAATAAATAAGTTATTATTATATATGTTTCTTTATATATTCATATTTAATTTATATTTTTTTAAAAAACTGCTATTTGATAAAACTATTGTCGCTTTGAATTTTGAAATTCCTTTTATACAAAAATAAATTATTCTTAATCCTGTTCTAAATATATTTATAGTCTAAATGAATCTGCACCGACTTTATAATTTATGGAATATTTGCAAAAAAGCTGTTGTTTGATAAGAGTAAAATTGCTCCAAATTTTGATTTTTTTAATGGAATTATTTGAAATCCAGTTTTAACTTCTAAGTGATATAACTATTACTGTGCCCAATTTTCATTTACGTTATTTATTTAAGTTTATTCCTGCAATGTACTCCTGATTGCCGATCCCGACTAATTATATATAAACTTATGTCAATACATGTTACAGCGACTTCTTATTTTGAATTAATTTCACATATATGAGAAAACAAAAATGGCAAGAGTAATGTTAGTGCTTATAAGTCTATCAAGCAACTATCCACATTTCCTTGTAAGAAATTTTGATAAAATAATTAACTGTTTAGCGGGCGGAACTTACATATAAAACAGAATATGTTATTTTGCAATTTTAAGTTAAATGGCTAATATTTTTTTTTACGAGTATCATAATTCTGAATATACAATGAAAACCATATAATTTAAAGTGCCTTTGTATTAGATACGAAAGAAATTAAAGGAAAATTTATTTCACATTTTTAATTGTACATTAATTTGACGTTATAATAAGCACTTCAGTTTTTTATTATAAAACGTTTTAATATTCCACTGAAAAAAAATTTAAGCGGTTAGAGTTCGCAATTAAAAATATGAAATCAAAGGAAGTGACGTAATAACAAATATATCTCTTCCAAGAATCATTTATTCGGATTATACATTAGGAATATACAGCATGTGTCAATTTTCATTAGCCATAGGCGATTAATCCATACAGTAGGTACGTGGCAACATAGTACCCCTTCTTTCCTTTCCAATGCCAGCACGACCGATACATGCTCGTAAATACAAGTTAGCGTGGTTAGCAGTAACTATTCGACCACCGGCTTGGGTGTTTGTAATGCGTTCAGAAATAATATTTACGAGTTGCAAGGATTTGTTTTTCTTTTTCCTTTCAGTAAATGCCGAGAATTATTAAGCCGCGTGCACGCTGCATGACACAAACAAAAGCGTAATTCTAATAAAATTAAAAATAAGGTAAATAAAAAAGGATTCTGAAAATAATAATAAACTACTAGATCAGGAGATCGCGGCGGCCATTTGATGTTTCCCGTTCCAGTGATAAGACGGCTTTTATTGCAGACTACATCGCAACGTGTTCGCAGCTAAACATTGAATGTAAAATCTGGTCGGGAGAAGTGGGAAGATCGGAGAAAATCGTTGTGATGTCGATTGTTGCCGGGATTGGTGACGGACAGTAGGGGTGCCACGTTGCCACGTATTACTTGTATACGTATAAATCGCACGTAAACATTGAATCCCTATACCTAATGAAAATTGACACATACGGTATATGTAATGCTAATTATATTGTCGTATTATCCATTTGCTTTCGAGTTGTAATCAAAAGAATTTATCGATATATCTACATCTATCAATATCTTGATTATAATTTGATATCCTGAATTTTAGATTTAACACAATATCTATTAGTAATGGCACATAGCATCGTCATTGATAATTATAATAGCAAAATAATTAAAGACAAATACGGGAATGCCGGCTGGTAAAACAAAAGACCGTACTCGTTTTTGTGTTATTCAAGCTATCGTAAAATGTTATGGATTCTTAAAGAAAATATACAAAATAATCGATTATTACTCAATTTGCACGTATACTTTAAATTACTGACTGATTTTATATTCTTCATACATTGAATCTTTAAGCGTATTTTAACTTTTAATTATGTAAATATTTACATCTTCCATCTACAGTTTTTACTCTTATAGGTATAATTTGATTATTTGGACGTTTGTGAGTTTTGAGAGTATATTACTATTTAAGAACTTTCAACTATTTCTAATAATATAATAATAATAATATAAATCTCGTGTTTCTGAATTACATGCTATATTGGTTATACATTTATAATTATATTATTATTATAAATATTGAAGCCTTAGTAGTTGACAAAATCTAATTCTAGGCAAAATTAATATATTTTAGTAAGCAACAATGACTCATTATTGCTTTCATGAGACATGATGTAAAATTTTCCTATATATTTGGTATAATTCGATAAAATAGACTATTCAATTCACCTGTCATTGTTCAAATATGAACCAATAAAATAGCAAATATTTACTTTCGTATCATAGCAACAGGAAATTTCAGCGATTATATCTTCCTAGAAGGTATTCAAGTGGATATTTTAAACAAGTGAAAGTTTTTATTAATGTAACTCATTTACTAACAATATTGAAGGTACAATTAGAAAAACTAACATTACTGCAGTGCTGCAGCAGACATTCTGGAACAGAGCTATCACTGGGAGTACCCGAGGGAGTACCTTTCTCTTGTAGCTTAATACCGTCACTATTACTGACAGATGTCGAAGTTGTACATGACACATTTGTTGTTGTAAAATTTCTTCGCATTTTGGTGATAATCGACTCGTGGTGCTCATCATCAAGCTGCAAGTACGATTTTATGGAATTCAGATTTTGGTGTCCCGTTATTTTCATCAGTTGTTGCTCTCCGACTCCAGCTTTCGCCAGAGATGATACAGTTGAAGAGCGTACCGAATGATTTGATATCTTCCTTCTTTTAACATCTAATCCAGTTTTTTCAGCTAATAACTTCACCCATTTACTGATCTCACATATACCAACTGGACTGTTCTTATACCACACCGCATTCTCAACTTTATCCCAAAACGGATTCGGTGTCAAAAACATCCTTTCTGTTTTCACATTTTTTCCTCTCTTCGATTTCAGTAGATAATACAATCTAAATAACAGAAGAATATTAATTATACCGTCTTGAAATTAAATATAAATAGGTTACCTAACTGGACACATATCGGTATTGCTTTTATTCTCTATCAACCACTTGCTGCCTGTCAATGATTTAGTTCCCCCCTGCGCAGTTTTCGAAAACACTGGATTATACTCAATTCTACCAGTTCTTCTTCCCTTGTTATCGAGTTCCTCCTTGAAGTAATAGGTGAAACAGTTGCTCCCTTCTCCTCCCCGCCAAGCTAGTTCGTAAGATGCTATTAAGAAAAACTTTTTCTGTAAACCGTCTGGGGTACTCTCATCTAATATGCGTATCATATTTAAGTATTCTGGTTATGTAAGTGCCGCCGCGTTGCTGGTTCTTTTTTCAGGACACGCTTGCAGTTTTCTTCTTGTAGCATCCCTGGCGTCACGTGCTGACTTAAATATTGCATCAGAAAACGGGTTTACGTTTATTTTCCACTTATTGAAGAACATTTCTTGAACCATTTTCGCCGTCACGCTCCACATGTGCTTGATGACGCCTTCTTTATAATCGGACCCATCTTTTTTCTTCATATTACATGCCCACGACTTTAAGATGACATTTAAGTCCACAGGAGAAGTAGATTGATCCAGTTTATAGCCTTTTGCTGTTAAAAATGTACTAAATTGTCTCCATACTGAATCTTTGGATTTCTTCGTGTTCCAAGGGATATTTTCGCAAATTTCAGCATCGATTTCGTCTTCAGATTTCGTGCCAAATCTTTTCTCAGTTCCCATTATTTAGAAACACCAGTTTTTATTCAACGAAACGAACTAAATAGGAACACGATTCCAAAAATTTTAATGACAAACATAAATGTTTTTTTTGTTGACATGGAAACGTAATTGGTGTAATTAATTATTTGTTAAAAACGTTTACATAAATAATAAATAGGTACTTTAAATTACAAAAACTATAGTGTTTAAAATAGTTATGAATGATAATTATAGAACATTCAAGAAATGAATCTTATTTAGATGATAATATGGACAATGCTAGAATAGACAGTTATTTTTATTTCAATAATTTATTCCATTCTTTTAGTAGGATCCAGATATTATTTAAATTTTATCCTTTCATGTAATAAATGTATGAAATAAGTGTATAGTAGGTCTGTGTAAAATGTAATTCTTAAATATAAAAAATAAAATATTTTTCATATTAAGTATAGTAATAAATTTTTACTAATAATTATTACACGTAACTAAATCCTCTATACATTGTTATGAGTAATCTACATTATATTATTGTAATCATTATTACGTTAACTTACACTGAAATATGTTGTGACAACGAACATCAGATGGGATCATACAATTTTTGGAGAGGCACTATAAAAGTCGTTAAAGCACTAGAAATGCCGCATGGCTACGATATAATCCTTATATATTGCAAACACAGCCATTATATAATTAGTGACCAATTTAATTTAATTCAAGCAACCATATATCTTGTTATATTTATTCCGAGTAATATTTCAACTTCCAAGGCAAATTAATTTACTTTTGCTTTTAGACAACATAAGATTACTTTGCATCTGTCAATAAATTTTATAACTTCTGTTGTCTTCATTAATGACCAACTTTTCATAGTCATTTTAATTAAGAGCGCTAAACACATTTTCTACAAGTCTATTTTTCAATCGTAAACAGTTAATATCCGCTTGACTTGTGGTTTTGTAATAACTTCCAAACGGTTTTGGTTTGATTGTTACTTGTTTGATCAAAACGCGCAGCCCTTATAAGAAATTTAATTAACTTTTCATCACAAAACCGCCGTCAATCTGGAATGAAGCGGACTAAATGTCTCTAAATGTCCCCTTTTGCATTTTCTTCGATGAGTTGATTGCGTAATATATGAAAAGGGAGCTAAACAAACTCACTTATATAATGAGCAATAAATCATATTCACAACAACAGCGTTGCAGTGCTAAAAGCACAGTATAGTAACAATATAGTACCGCAACTCTACAGCGGTCCTTTTGATGTTCGTGTTCGAGTTTTATATTTTTAGGACGACTGCGCAGTGAATTACGGACAGAAGGGAAGTGAATATACAAGGGTCGGCGAAAAAGTTATAAATATACAAATAATGAAATAATAAATAATTCATATGAATCATAAATATCAGATTTTCTGAACACTATATTAGGTAACAAAAAATATATGGTAGCTAGTTTTTAATATCTTACATTCTAAAAATTACATAACACTCCTATAAAAATATAAAATAATCCAATTATACTACTTTTAGTGATTCTATTGATAAAATTTGTAAACTGTAAGCATTCAAGAGTAAGCGGGGTCATTAAACAAAGATTTAAAAAATCTGTGCTATATAAATATAATGTGAAAGACATCAATGGTGTTTTCTGTTGTTGTCTACAATTTTCAAATCAACCATAAATCCAAGTGGAAATGAAATTGCCATTTATCAACAAAATTCAACAGGGTAGTGTGTGTAATGTGAAAGAAACAAGCATAGGAAAAAAAATCTATAATATTAAATGAACATTATTTTATTAATTCTTGGGTTAATCTACACATGTACAAGGTTATAGGTAATAAATAGGGCGCGGACACGAAAGGTTGATGAATCATCGCCCATGGCCGCAATAATAAAATGTTGTATTTTTAGAGAGGTTTTAATTTTATTTATATAATTGGATAACAAGTGGCTGGTGATCTATAAAATACAAAATACCTTATTATTTGATTATTTTCTTTTCTGTAAGATTTGTTCTTTTTGAATGCAGTACATCCTTGTAGATAGAAAACGTCCTTTCTACATTGCAACTGGTTATAGGTGCGTACTAGAAATATTTTTTTTTATTTCAGCGTATTGAGCAGTTAGATTTTTTGTCATTGTCCCCATACACAATTGCCGCAATGTTATTAAATCTGGATTTCTATTAAAAACTGCGTCTAACTTTTGCCGAAGGCCACATACGAAATCACTTGGAATACTTTTGAAATTATTAATAGCCACATCTAATGTGGTTAATTCATCCTTTAGTTTGAGATTTCGATTTTTAAAATATGTGATTAGTTTAGGCAAATTTCCAAAGTATTCCTGAAAGAATAACAACTGATGTTTTAAATTTGGGATTTGGGTTAGTTCCTTGCACTCAGAAATACTTCGAGTATCGTCATTTAAACATTTTGTAAACTATAGAAATTCTCTGCATAAAAACTAGTAGCTTCCAACCATGTCCTCCTTCTAGTTATTAACAGGCAGTGACAAAGATAAAAATATTTCCCTCTAAAGAGGTACTCTCGATGGTGCTTTTCTGAAAACTTTTTTAAAAGCGGATACAAGTCTATCAATTTCCGGATACCTGTCTCTGATACATTCACAGAATCTGTGGAGAGCATGTGCTACACAAGTAATATGCAGCAGATATGGATATGTTTTCTTTCATAGTCTGTCTGTTTTCAACATATATGCGGCACTGTCACTAACAAATAAGAGTATTTTTGCCCTGTACCTGTCGTCCGAATGAAGCATTTTGTGCAACTTCTCGTCAATGGTTTTAGCAACTGTTTCCGCATCAACTGTATCTTTAGATACTATTACATAAGCATTATATGGAATAGTTGGATGTAGTACACCAGCTACAACATTTACCACACAGCATCCTAATATATCGACAGTTTCGTCGGCACTTATCCATAGGTACTGATTTGAAATGATGACGATGTGAGTCCTTTCTTAAACTCACGAAACCGGTAACCAAACACCATTTTAAATAAAGAATCTGTGTGAATTTAGGACCTTTTAATACTTTCTTTCTTGAATTATCCACACACACATGGCCTATCATACCAATTGATTTGAAGTATGTCTTGTAATGCCTTCTACTGTTTTTGTGAAGCACTTAGAACCATATTTGCGTAATGTGCATTCATCAGGAACATTTCGACCAGTATAATTTGAAGAAATATTTTGAAAATGGGATTGTCAAATTTCTTTAATGGGATATTAGCCGCCATTAAAGCTTCACAATTTCTGTGTATATTTTAGCGATGCTAAGTGACGTTGTACGTGGCCTTTTTGGGCATTCTGTAACGATATTTTACAGACTATGCAATAAATTTCGGAATCACTGACAATGGAGGACATACAATCAGTATGATCCTTAATCCAACTTGCCATTGTTTTACGATGCCATTCTCGACGTTCTTCCATATTATAGTAACATTGTCTAGATCTAAATAAATGATAACTAAAAATGTATGCGTATGTTATTGAAACTTAACAAAATCCAATGCACACTTACGTCGATATAAATGATAGAAGTAGATTAAATAAACGGGTATTAAATAGGAACTATTACAAAAATTACGAGGTACGTAATTAACAGTCAAAACAATGAAAAAACGAAACTAACGTAAGTATGAATAGGTATACACATATATAACTTTATTTATTTTACGAAATATAAGGTAAATATAATAAATTTTAAAAACTCGTCACCCTTCTACCTACGCCGATGAAGAAAGGATTTTACTCATAAATTCCTTTTTTGATGGGCATTTTTTGTTGTTGTTTTCAGTAACTTTTCAAGTAACCAGCAGGTGTTGCAGTTCGCCATATGAATAATGCTATTCAGAATATTTCTTTGTTCCGTTGTAACTCCGTCGTACTTTAAACCTGGGATGTCCGCCCCCTAGTAATAAAACACGATATTAGTAGAAATAATTATTTATTGATAATAATAATATAATTTAATAATTAAAAGCATGAACAAATAAAATATAAATATAAGAAAAATAAAAAATTGTATAATATATGTCGATGCATCTTCGCATTCACCCAGGAGTGAGGAAACCCACAACAAAACCTACACTCCCATGGTTTCTGACCATGTGGCAAACAAGCTAAAAAAATATCTGAATTGTATATGTGTGGAACACTGGAACACGTAGCCTAATGAACTCTGTGATCTCAGTGATCTGTTAATTACATATCAGGCTTTCGACAATACTCAGTGTTTAATTCTAACCTTTTCACAATATTTACGGTGGAACTGCCTATCGCAATGACACATTCACACTATATTGTGTAAATTCATATGTAGTACATCTTTAAATCTTTGACCTGTTAAATTGAATAGAAAGTGATACCTGTAAAAATCTCATCTTGAGACACATTAAAACTTGTGGAAGGTACTTCACCAATATAAACAACGCTGGACATATCTCCTCGATTGTCTAGAGAAGGCTCGCAAAGACAGACTCTCCTGATGCCTTGCAGTATTTATTATTTCTTGAATTTTATATTCTAAAATAGTATTTCAATATGTACATACTTAATATCAATTAAATCAATCAATTCTTCCAAGTACTATAGAAACAATCATCCTCAAAATGCTTATTACATAATCTAAAATAATCTAGAAATTTTTTCGATGAGAAATTTCCATATTTGTGGTTTTCATTAAAACCAACCCTATTCATCCATTCAAAACATCTAAAAAACACATTATATAACTAAAATAAGTTATAAAATATATATATAGTATTACCTATTACTGTGATTCATCAAGTGGAAATCGAAAAAAGGATATTCCTGGATCACCTACAATATTTCCACAATCATCAGCTACACATTTCTTAGCCATATTGTAAATGATTACAAAATATAAACAAACACTCGTGACTGAATCAGAGAAGTGTACTGTGCTACATAGTGGTGAACTACGCGCATGTATTTTATGGAGGGGATCGAAACAGGATTTTTAAGGGAGACGTTTTACTGTATTGGTACTATCCTGTGCTAAAAGGCATGTTACTCAACGGGTCTGACAATATAGCTGCAAAAGGCATATTCAAACAAATAGTAGGTCAATAAACTTAGGCTACATTCCTTAGTAAATTATTTTAAATGCTCTTCTATAAGACACGAATAAAAAACGTAATTAACTTTGTAAATGTTTGTTCTATTCCAATTAGCAAATATATCAGATCAAAATACAAAATATGTAATGGTGTCTTGCTAAAGAAATTGTTATGTAGGGTGGTTCGGAGACTATGTGGCTTGGCACGTCAATTCTCAGGAATCTTTTTAACATACTGTAGAATCATGCTTTAAAAAAATGAGTTAATAGCAGTGATGAAGTACTTTTATTTGAAAGGCCTAACAGCAACCGAAATCAAAGCAGAGGATTCAACACTATTAGAATCTGCTCCTTTGTTTTCAATGGTTGAAAACTGGGTTTCCAAATTTAAGCCTGGTCGCAAAGCGCAAAGGACAAGGGGGAGAGTGGTAGTAGCGGGGTGTACACACATGCATTTGTTACAGCTGTATTCGCTTCTATTGTGCATTCTCTCTCTTTTTGATCTGCGTCGATCACCGCTCAGCTTATATGTGTCGAGCTGTAATTGAATAAATCTAATTAAATTATCAGTGCAAAGTAGAAGAACATAATTAAACCCCTTATTATAAATTCGACCCATGTTAATTTTCCACCATGATGAGTTAGGGGTCAGAATCCACTGTTATAACATTTCCTCATCGTTTAGTGCAAATAGATCTCAAGTTCTTCTTACTTTAATACACTCTTTTATCATGCACAAAAAGTACAAAAGACATGTCATAAAATCTTCTAAAGTTTAAGGAGAAGAATGTGTTAACTGCAAAGGAAAGACTGTTCCAGCAAAAATTATTGGTGCTTTCTGCAGATAAGATTATTTGAGAACATTAGCTATTTCTAATTTAATAAAACAGCAATTTTAAATAGATGTTCAATGAAGTGTTTTAGAAAAGATGGCCTCATGAAAAAGCAGCTTTCTATAAGAATTTTGACTCTTGTTACGCCCTAAATTTCATTTTGTATGTGGGTCTCGTAAGGTTATGTATTATGATTGAAATTCTTAAGGAATTGACTAGAGCGCGAGACTAATCGTTGTTGGCATTATCTTGGTGTGATGTCAAACAGGTGACCAACTTTTAAGCGTGACCTTTTCCTTTGCATATTGTCTTCCGTGCATTATAGGTGTGTTTTTAATAGATTTTACCATCGCCTTAAGTTCTGAGGTTGTTTATGTTTAATTATATAGGTCATGTTATTGACTCTCTCTTTTGTAAATTTAGTCTTGTGGTCGTTACTTTTATTTGAAATCTTCCCGCCTTCCATTCCGAGTCATTTCCGTGATTTGATACATTTGTAAGGATGCGTGTAGCTGACGCGCATTAGATAGGGGAAAACACGTTTTGACTTTCACTTTCCAAGTCCTTCTTGTATAAGGGACAACTGTACAAACTACTTATTTTCTTTTGATAATTTTATTACTTTGTCTATGAAGATATTACGCGTAAGCGGCTCTGATTAAATAAGTAGCAAGTGTCGTTACCTTAATATAGGTGAATTATCGTAAATTATATCGTACTTATCGCTTTTTGAATTTACGAAATCCCACGTGGTTGGGCTTCTGAATCTTTTTGTACATTTGTGTGACTTGAAGGGTCAGTTTCGCGGATCTCCATTAATTGGGGTAAGTGGGTGAAATTTTGTGTTAATTTTCGGGGTTTTATCTTTGTTTCTTTTCTTTTCTAATTTAATAGGATTTTATTGATGGGCACGAGGTAAGCCCTCAGTAGCCATTCACTGAAAATGGCCGCCCTACATTACTGTTGAAGATCATAGTGACTATCATCGTCGATCTAATAGCTGTACTTCTCAACCTTCTTAGTGGCTTCTGGTGGATTTTCTACGACCAGTCAGAGAGACTTTCTCCGCATCGTGGCCAGATAAGTACATCTATATTCGTAGTTTTCGACGTATCTTTCGACTAATTTGTCGATATCATTGTGCCAGTGTTGTGGACATTTACCTTACCTTTATTTGATCTAAGACTATTTGAGTGGTCATAAAATACCTAATGCACCACTTAATCAATTGCGAGGTCACGTGCAATTCTAATTAAATTACCGTTTATATATTGCAAATTGTTATTGCTGTATACAGAGTGACCCTATGTAAGAATTGATAGGGGCTCTCGTTGATGTGTTGAATATTTAATTTAATAATAATTCTAGAAAATTCATTACCGTTAAAACTTTGACTTTCATGTATGTTTTTGTAATTTCTGAGCTATTAAAATTATTTAAGCAATTGTAAATTCTATACTGTAAGCTCAGTAGTTTCTTTGTGTTAAATACTAAAATTTTCCTTTGTTTTTAAGCGTCATTTAATAAATTAACATTTGTAGACAAGTTACTTTAATTAATTTCGTAATTTTGATTTTGGCAATCAAAACCAGGTTGTGTAAATTTAACGTTTTACCTTTCTCTTAATTATTTTTTTTAAAGTCTTAAGTGCTAATCTTAAATCATTTTTCTTTCAATTGTGTAACATATGATACATAACATAGAACATCGCCGTTGGTGGCACTTGTATAATACCATTTGTAGAATAGCCTGTAAGGCGACGAAACGTTTCTGCTGCCGACCATCCTCCTGCCGATGGGCAGAGGTTATGTCAATTGTATATAAGATTCACTAAAATTTTATTCTGACTGTTTTCCATTTCCTAAATTTATTTTGACTTGTTTAACATGTACTAAAATTTAATCTGACTTGTCTATTATTTACAAAATTTTGTTCTCAACTGCTTATCGACGCAAAAGGAAAAAAAATACAATCTGTTCTTGTAGTATATTTTCAAAAAAAAGACCATACAAATTAATATCGAACTTTCTACACATCGTAATTTCTCTTTTATTTTTACGTCAACATATCTTGTTTTTCTTTGCTATTGTTGTGACAAGCATTTGAATAAGGTTTGGTGGAGCCGACCTATACAGGGGGATCCGTAGGAAACCCGCTGGAGGGACACATCCAGTGGCAGATCAGTAGGGAACGCAGGTAGGTTACCGTAAGGTAGCACAGTGTCCTGGTGCCCGGACAACGTCGCTTGCGTCGTCGCCGACCGACGCTCATTTCATAAGTTTAGTTACCTGAACCGTCACGCCATCTGCGGCTTGAGTTAGCTCGGCCCTGCGTTTCTAAATTCCTGCCACCACATTATTGTGATTTCCCTATACTGTGACTCACCTGATTAAAATTTAGTTTCGACGTTGTTGCGGGTGTAACACTCTATATGAACTAAGAACAAGCAAGATATTTATCAGCAAACTCTACAACTAATTGTTCCGATTACCACCAAACGAAAACGTTCATCAACGTCTTTTCGAGGAAAGCAGAAATCATTTAATCTTTTTTGTCTTTGAAAGGACGAAAAATAAAAGGCACGAATGATTAAAGAATCTGATTGTTGAAGATAAAATTCCCCAGGAAAAAGGTCAGAATTGTAAAGTGGAAGGAAGTACTATAAAAGAATCTATAGAAAAGAAGTTAGAGATCATATTCTATCATTCCCAGTTTATCGCATTATTTAGAAGAAGATTATGAATATCTTGACGCTTAACTTAATGTGAGGATTATGTATTAAGAATTTAAAAATAAGATTCCTCAGTCTCCTATTAAATATAGCTACTACAAAGTTCTTCAATGAAAATTTTCAACTTCATTTTGGCAGACCTCAAATAGACACAATTATCACTTGCAAAGATTTAAGTCTGAAACGTAAAAGTCCTACAATGGAACTGGAAGCAGAACTAGTACATGTGGCGGAAAAATGGTTCATGAAAGAAGGTCCAAAGAATTCTATAATATACTAAAATCCATAAGAGAAGAGTGCAAGGAACAAAACGACTCAGCACCATTAGCGTTTGATTTTATCCAGAATTTGCCAAGTTTAGTTTTTATTTGCAATATGACAGAGTGAATGATAATGTATAGTCTCACATTAAGTTTTAGTTACGTTAACTGCTAATAATTTTGCGTCATGGCAGTTTGAAACATTTTTATATTCTCTACAGAACTAGAGAAAAATTACTTGAGCCGTTTCAGCAAGATACTCGCTTTCTGGAAGAATGAATAGCGCTAGTTTCAATGTTTAAATTCTATTTTGAAGTGCACTTATAACAAATGTTTTAAAAATACTTCACCTACGTAGCTGTGCTTTGAAAATATCATGCCATTTAGATAATTACGATTTAATCGGAAAGAGTACAAAATAAGGATATTTAATCCCACGCACTACAAATTATTGTAATATGGATGTTATCTTCTTGTAATTTCAATGAAACTATTTAAAACGATGTGCAAAATTCTGGAAATATATACCAACAATTAGAGGAGTGATATATTCTGACATAACTATATTTACAATTACCGAATCAGAAGGAGAGTATATGTATGTATGTGACGATTTACGAGAAAAAGATAACTATATTTTAGATATAATAAATAATAATACTCCTATTTCATTTTTTAAAAAGAACACGAATGCAAACATAACAAGATACAACACAATGAGCACTAATACTACATATGACATAGAATGAGGTTTATATTCATATAATCTTGTTGAATGTAGGGCTTAAAATTGCATAACATGTCATAATCTACATTCTTCAAAAAGATTAGTTTTTCGTCTGCTGAAATCCAGATGGCAACTTATTGAACAGCACTAAATTAGCATAACATGGGCTCTTTTCAGTTAAGGGGGCTTACGCAGAGGTGCCGACTAACTGCTGTGAGGTAGGACGTAAGGGAGTGGTGCCATATACGCTAATGTAAACTCTGGACTTTACAAGGTTTCGTTAAAACAATAGTACCGCTTTTATTTACGAAATATCAAAACGAAATTTAAAACACACATAAACAAAGGCTCAATGCATGCTCGACTGGAATTAGTTTTTAAAAGAAAGTTTCTGAAACTGTGTTATGAGTAAACAATTTGAATTATAAAAAAGTACTCTCAACGAAGCCTTAAATCAATCCTTTGTATTCAATTTCATGCAAAAACATAATAAGAAAAACAAAAATTTCTGCTGTTTGTTTTATTTTAACGAATACATTACATCGGCGGAATTTACATTAGCGCATATGACGCCACCCCCTTACGTCCTACCGAACGGCAGTTAGTCGGCACCTCTGCGTAAGCCCCCTTAAGAGTAAATGATGTATGTGCAGTAGTTAACACTACGTTTTGTGTTTATGTAGAACGATATCAGTTTCAAATAGATGTTTATGATACAACACACATACTAAAGCTTCAAACACCGGGTGGACCATAAATTACGACTAGCTTTTAATAGCTAATAACTTTTTTATATTAGTTTTTCCTTTTGATGTTTTTCAAGAGTCGTACACGATATTAAGAAATTACATCATGAAGAAGATTACAACTACTCAGTAAACGAAATCCATACAAATTTATGTTGAAAGTATTCAGTCAATTATTCAAATGCAGCGCCTCTATGGTCGTCATTTCGTGGTAGGAGAAGCTTCATTGGAATGTATGATTCGTCGGTTAGTTCAGCGTTTTCGACAACAGGGACCCGTATGTGAATTTCCAAGTATTGGTGACCACGTTGTACAAGGACGGAAGCTAACAATGAGTGTGCGTGAGAAAGGTTGCCACAATATCGACTTGAGTAAGAGAATTAGATATAGCTCACACGTTATTAAGGCAATTTTGCATGGAATGCATCTGTTCCCATACTAAATCTAATTAATATAGTCATTAAAACCCTCTGATTATACACAAAGAGAGAAACAAATTGAACGGACTTGTTTATGTTTGATAAGGGTCTTCTGAATGATTATCTTAAGAAATAAAATGGCTGGATTTGGTGTATCGAGAATTGAACGCTTAGGGTTCAATAGGAATTGCGCACTAAAACATATACGGGTAATAATTTCAGAAGGAATTATTGCTTTAGTTTTCTTCAAAAATTCCTGCGGTTGCAACCAAAAACAGCAATATAGGGACATATTTGAAGAATTGGTACGGCCATCTATCAAAAATAGACCTTACATGTGGTTTTAGCAGGACGCAGCCACTTTTTATACTTTTCAAATCACGATGCCGATTTTAAGGGAACTTTGCGGGGCCCGAATAATTACCAGCAGATCTGCAATATAATACTGAGGCAGAATAACAGACAGGAAAAAACAGCTTTTCAGCCAGCGCCACTAACGAAAGAAAGGAACCTGCCGTCGGAAGAGATTCTTGTGAAGCTTGTGGGAATTTCAAAAACGATTTTTTATACAATATTTTTTAATTTACGTTTATGTAGTTTTGTATTCCCTAGAAATTTGCTTAAACCTAGTAGTTGACGAGCTATTGGGTAGGAATTTTATACTTAGAAAGTTAATTACCTATCTTATATATTATGCGTTATACTATTATTATGTCATGTAAAAGACGTAATCTTTCATAAACAATAAAAAAAAACATTTGTCCAATTCTTTAAATGTATAGTACCTAAATATGAATAAAACTAATTAGCAACCAAGTTTGTTTAAACCACGTCGTGATTGTCTCAAGTATATAACGTGATGTGATTATTATCGAAAGGTAATTGTTTTCTTCATGCTAGTACAAAAAGGTATAATAAATAATAACTTGAACAATATATTAAAGTTAATTACGCTAGATATATGCAACTTGTGAATAATTACGAATATTCATCCAAAGATAATTTTTGAATTTAAATAAATTAGCCTTTCTTTAATATTTTGCATCAAAATCTAATTTAAATGCAAATATATACAATAATATTAATTTCCAAAAGGTTTTATTGATTTTGTGGGAAGATGTACCATATCTTGCTTTCGTTTTCATTTTCTCAGGGCCGGAATTTAATCGATTCGAATAAAGCAAATATATATATTCATATTTCTGAATAGAATAAGATAATAACATAAAGCATTTATATTTTTAATGAAAAGCATACGCACATTTACATTTTTATGACTTTTCTCCATATACAAAAATTCGAATTTATAATTTTGTTTTTGTTGTAGAAAATCTATACTGAGAACGACCTAGCTCTTTAATCGAATTTTATATTTCGAAAGTTAATTATCTTGTATATTACTGCGTGATGCTATTATTATGTAATTTGAGTTATATGTTCTAATTAATAAGATATATTTAATTATATATAACTGGTTTAGGAATGTTACATATGTTAGAATCTACCACGTATGGCACAATATTTGTAAGTTTGCATTATCACTAACTTTACAAAAACGTATTCAATGTACTCTAAATGTTAAATTATATTGTTAGGAAAAATACCAATGGCAAGAAACTGGATTTGGGTATTTAGAAGATTAAGAAAAGCTTACCTTGAGACATTTACTCAATATCTTCTAAAGTATTACTTCTATAGAAAAAGTTATTCTGTTATTTTATCCGACCACACTTCTTTGCGGCTCAGTCTGATATGAAATGATTAAGAAAGTAAATAAAAGCGAACATACGAGGTAGGCGTCATAAATTCTCGGCCGATATACAAAAAAGAAACTTGGACCAATATAAGAATTTTTATTTTTTAATGTAATCTCCCCTAACTTCTATACATTTATTACAATGATTAATTAATACTTCGATACCCTTGCAAAAATAATCTGAAGGTTTTCCGTCCAAATGTTTTATACCAGCTGCTTGCAACTCTGTCGTCCTTAAAACTACGTCCCCAAAGGTCCTTTTTAAATTAGAAAACAAAAAAAATCAGAAGGAACCATATCAGGACTATACGGTGGATGTTACAATTCTTGAAAGCCGCATTCGCGGATGGCAGCTTGTGAAATGGCGGCAGTATGGACGGGAGCATGATATGTGCCGTTCAGAGTTATATTGCGCCATCACCTTTTTCGTTGATTGAACGACTTTCGCCTTTCTGGGATGAGGTTTATCAGACCGCCGCCATTCCATGGACTCCCTTTTTGATAGAGGATCGTAAAACAGACCCATTGCATGTGACAATGGACTCCAAAATCGGTCTTGGGTCGTTTCCATAGACGCTTAAAAACGATTGCGCACATTCGACTCGACGTTCACGTTGGAGAGCAGAAAGAAGTCGCAGTACCCATCTAGCACTAATTTTATTTATACCCAAATGGTCATGGAGAATTCGGCGAACATTTGTTTCGGAAATATTTGTTATAACTGCTAATTCCTTCACTTTCAAACGGCAATCTCCTAGCACTAAATGTTCAATAATTGAAATTTGTTGAGGCGTTATCACTTCAATTCCTCGACCCGACTGATCAGCATCTTCCAGGGATTCTTGTCACAAACGAAAACATTTTACCCACTTTTTTACAGTTGAATACGAAGGAGCTGAATCACCGTAAACGTCGTCTAAACGTTGTTTAATGTGAAAGGTGTATGCCCTTCTTTTGTTAAAAATTTAATGACCGCGCGGTTTCGTTAATTCAGACTTCAGTCACGTGGGTTGGCTGGTTATTAAAAACTACTAGATTTTGGACCGTCATATTTATAGTGTATACCTCGCGTATGCGCGTGCACGAAGTGATGGAGTTTGAACACGTTTGAACCTGTATAAGCCTGTCTGGCCAAGTATTTATGGCGCCTACCTCGTCGATTCACTGAGAAAACACATCATTCAATTCATTACCCTGCTTTGCGTTGCTCTGACTATGTGGAATGAAAGGAAGAGAAAAGATCTTTTTCACAAAAAAATATGTTTTATTGCTTCATTTTTCCGAAAGTTAGCGCTACTTATCTCGAAGCGTACAGAATATTTCACCAGTGCGGGAAGATTTGTGTCGGCGCCGTATATTTAAACATTCGTTTATTCAAAAGCAACGTTATGTCAAAATTTCATGTCATTCGACTGACTACTTTTCGAATTTTGCGTACACAAACATTCGACATATCGTTCTGATATATCAAGTTGACATTTCTGACTTTTCAAAAGTTTGGAAATGTCTTAAACTGACTTTTATTTATTTGACGTTTACGCTATTACTTAGCAAGTATGTCAGAACCTGTACCGGAACTTTTGCCACATGTATTTTATTGTATGGTTGTAAATAAAGTTACTATAAAAATATTCCCTTATTTAAATGCAACGTTCTGTGAATATTTCAAGTCAACAGGCGCAGGCTGAATTTTTTTATATATAGCTATTACTTTTTTTAGATTTTTTGCACGTTCGGAATTCTTCTCGAAACAATTTTTAAGTTTTTTTCCCAGAAGTACAAATTTGTTGTGTTTCAAATATTGAAAAACATACAATTTCTATGAGTAATTTCATTATTAAAATTATAATATAATATTCAAGGCAATTCAAAAACTTGTTTGATTACCCTATACTTACTATTAATTTTTATGAAATATCCGTTAATTGTTGTGAATTGCGTGCAATAAACAAAGTGCTTTTTGCTCTTCTGTAAGAATATAATGTTAGATTTAATGGTCAAGTAAATTAGGATTAAATAAAAGCAAGTGCGCATAAGCACAGAATATTATGGTTTTTAAAGATAAGCATACAATAAAATGAGAACTGCTTATACAGTGCAGAAAAACGCTCGGACAGGTCGATTAGTATTTTGAGTTGTGAATTTTTTGACATACGAAAATTATATACAGGGTGTCTAAAGAAGAACATATGCAGCAATCATTGTTTTTTTTAAATGGAACACACTGTATATTATACCATATTTGAATTATATGGTAAATTCTCAACACTTTTTGTGTAACATACATATAATAATTTGAAGTACAGTTTTTTGTTGAAGATAAAATTTGTAATACCAGGTTGTTTTTGTTGGCTTTTAAAAAAATGTTCAAGGTGTCCTTGTTCAATTTAAACATTTTATTTCATTACCTATTGTATTTTAATTTATCACAAAACTCATTATTCCGAAAACCGCTGATTTTGAGGATATGGTATGTTACACAAAAATGTGTCTAATGTGTTTAGAATTCATCCTACAATTCAAAAATGGCATAATATACAGGGTGTTCCATTTAAAAAAACAATAATTGCTGCATATATTCTTCTTTAGACACCCTGTATATAATTTTCTTATGTCAAAAAATTCTAAACTAAAAATAATAATCGACCTGTCCGAGCGGTTTTCTGCAAAATAATGACCTGAATTTTAAACGAATTTGTTCCTTTCATCATGAACGCACTGTAATTAACAATGTACTGCAAAATTTTTATTTATGACAAAAGTCCATCTTACAAGAAATAACTAGAGGAAGTGTTGTTCAGCTTTAATAATTTTAGTCCTCGTTTTATACTAGTGAAAATAAATAAAACTTCCATTTATATGAATATATCTCCCACAAAGCATTCAGGGCATAATATTTTTTGATCAGCTTTTATAATTTTGTAGTAAAGAATTATATTGAAGCTGGAAATATATATTTTTTGAAACACAGATTTTCCATTTAGATGTGTAAATTGATTCTATGCGCTTTTATAATGGCCAGTTGCATATATGTATTGTAAAAGGGCATTTAGAATCTACACATGTATGTATATGTCCATTAGAGAAAATTTTCCGCCATAATTAATAGAAACGACGCGTTAATGATTTACCAGTTCAAAAGAGATACATGCTAGTAATTTCAAACGCGATGTTATAAAGAATAAAATAGTAATTCCCCGACGATGTGCGTTCTATGAATTAATGACCATCCACGCCGCTTATTATTATACAAAAGTAATATTCCTTTTATGAATTTTTGAAAATGTTCTAATATTCCGAGCACTAGATCGCATATTTAAAAACATACATTTTACCACATATTAAGCTAATTCTTATCCTTTTGCATTAGCCCAGATATGGCCATAAACTTTCTGTATACGTTGTGGAAGTAATATTTTTTTTAATTGGGATAAAATTATGAATTATAAGAAGTTTTTTTTTTCCATATAGGCATTATAGTACACTTTTAACATCATCCTAATGATGGAGTATGATACGTAACAAAACAGTCTCTCAATCGTCAGTCTGTTTCTCCCACTACTATATACCTGCAAAACCTATTTGTCTCTTCAAAAACCTTTATTAACAGAATAAACAAAAATAATGATGATCACCTAAAGGGGCCCACACACTGCGTTTTTGTTCGACAGATTTGTTCACCGAACAAGTCTGTTCGAACAAAAACGTCGCAAGACCGAAGTGTGTGGGTCGAAAACCGTCGTTGATGTTGGCGTACAAATCTGCTAAAAATAATCTGGTTCGGCCTTTTTATGTCCGTCGAACATGTTCGTTGAACAAAACCGTCGAACAAATCTGAAGTGTGTGGGGTAAACAGTTTTAAAAGACGACGACTTTTTGCAGTGGTGTAGTTCTATGTAGTATTATATATTCATATTTATTTAATTTCAAGATCTGTACACGAACTTATTGTATTCAAACAATGTAATTTAAAACATACAAATATTTTACAAGATTTAAATTACTGCACCTATAACACAATTCTCCGAAGGTAATTATTCCCCACATTAGAGATTTTGTAAACATCTATTAACAACTTTCGGAAAATCCAAACTGTTTATCACCCTGATCTTATAATCCTTTGTAATGGTACTGCAATTCCTTCCTTCGCCCATTTTGCCCGTTTCTTTTTTTTCTCTTTTGATTTTATGGCTAATGCCGCCGGCACTGCACACACATATATTGTCTTAATATTATTAAACTGCCGAACCAAACTGCTGAACAAAACTGTAGTCTGTGGGCAACTGACGTCCGTCGTTTTTGTTCGAACAGACTTGTTCGTCGAACAAAAACGCAGTGTGTGGGCCCCTTAAGATTATGCCAGCAAACAGAGGTCAAATAACTGTGGCTATTAATAAATCACAATATATTTCTATGATTTAAAGTCCACTGAATTTATTAATAATGAGGACACTAAACCAATTTTCTCTGGTAGATATGTAAACCTCTTTTCAAATCATTCCTTCAATATGAAACTAAACATAGTAAAAAATATGAAAAACAGAGTCATCAAAGTGTCCGACAATCTCTTCGTGGAGAAGAATTTGAGTTGACTTTATGATATCTTCATTAACAATGGTTATCCCAGTAGTCTGCTTAAGAAAGTTTTATACAATACTCCAATGACAGCGATGAACTTTAACAACGCAGAATTTGGAAATATCACTTCACATACTATTGTAAGTTGGAACATACCCGATGACACCAACACTTCCACTGCCTATTGTAAGTTTCCCTCAATACATGGTCTAACAGATAAAATTGCAAAACTGTTCACATACTTTCCGATATGACTCGCTCCATGTAACATAGTAAAGGCAAATACTCTATTTTGTAGGGGTAAATCGAGGACAGCCACGTTATTGAAGTCGAATGTAGTTTATAGCATACGTTCCAACAACTGTAACGGTGTGTACGTAGGTCAGACTTCACAATATCTGTTAAATAGAATTAGACAACACAAATTGAATTACTCACATAAATCGGGCAAAACAGCCCTATCGGATTATAGCGACAGATTGGGTTATATCTTTAATTTTGAAAATGTGAAGCTTTTGGACCATGAACATAATTGGTCTAAACACTTGTTCTTGGAAATGTACCACATTAACAAACAAGCGGAACATGTCAACTTTAGAAAATGACTTAGATAAATTAAGTATCATTTATGCTTATGTCTTACACTTAGAGAGTAACCTTGACTGATTTCATAACATTGGTTATTTAAACATTATTGTACATCTCTGTATATACTTGTCGTTGTTGTGTTGGTTACTTTTCATTCAGAGATTTAGCGGGGTTGGTAGTGGTGGGACCTGTTTGGGTTGCCGGCTGGGTTTGAGTTTGTTCATTCCATAGATAAGGTGGGTGGGCGTTTGTTCAGTCAGTACTTATAACCCCCGTAACAGACACACGAGTAAACATCATAACAGTACTTACCTTCTCTTTACTGCTGTTCATCAGATAATGGTTAGTGCTTGTCTTAGTTGTATTTTTACTTTAAGGTGTTTTAATGTTATTTAATTATACACTGTTAATGTATTGTACTGGATCTTCTGGTGTTGTTTCCGATGAAGTAAATAAAAATTTACGAAAGCTCAGACAGTAAAAAAGGAAATACCAGTTGTAATTGGCTACCAACCCAGGAGTTCCTGTTCCATCAACACTAAACTTTTTACAGCCACTCAGATCTACGTCGCATTTTTGGCATCTTGTTTGCTTTTCTTGCTTAATAACCCATTGGTCCAATCGGTTTCCTTTTTGGTAAGTCAGCGGTTTTTTATTTTGAGACATGGATCTGCCAGGAATTATGTATGACCATATCTACATAGTGGGCTATGAGGAGGAAATACCATCTCTTCCTCGTATAACGATGCGATATAAACTTATAGTTTGACCTGAACGAGCCATTCTCCCATACTTCTATTATAATATTTCACGACACATGGTTGCTCGACTTGGATTCTTTTTCCTTTTTATGAATACCACCTCGCAGAGTTTAAGGGCTGAGCTACGAATACATTCGAGCAAAAAGTATAAACAGTGTTGTCATTCCTTTTTATAAAAATTTCTGTCTCTAATGTTGATGAAATAGTGGCTGCCACGTGGAGATTTCTGTATGTAATTAAAATGACACAATACTAAATATTTCAAAAAGTACAAATGTGTAAGATAGACACCTGTATAGGTAAAACCGAACAAAATATCAAGTAAATGGTGTTGCCGAAAGATGGTCCAATAAGTCTCAAAAAAAAAGACAAATAGATAACAATTCATTTACAAGGCGAAATTCTAAACTCATATGTAAGATTCTAATTTCAAATTAACAAACATGAGTTTCCAAGGATAAAGAACAAGAAATTACACCCCAAAAAGAACAAATGAAAATTTAAGATGTAACACAACGTAATTTGTGCATATTACACTTTTACAACTTGTGAATATGATATCTATTAGAAAAATATATGTATAATGCCGAGGGATTTACGCCAAAACAACATTGGTATGACTTGAAAGAGAATTTGAAAGCGAATGATTCGTATTAACGGTGTAAGAGATAAACAATATATTAAGTAGTTATTTAGCTTTGAATTTGCATAAACACCATCTGAACACGTACGCGCATGTTGGTAGGGCATAAGCGCCAGAATCATGTAAATTCTCATAAGATAACACGGTACAAAATACAGTGTACTTTTATTAATGTAAGTAAAGAGAGAATAAGATGTAGCCACCACACACTTCCTTATGCGTTTGTGCACTCCAAAATGTGAATATAAAGGTTGTTCCAAAGTAAGTATTAAATTCTGTATCTTCTTAACAAAGTAAGGCTAAAAGTGTTACTGTCTGTTCGCATTTTGAAAATTTTGTTAAACAGAAATTTTTCCAAATCCAGTTCAAAGTAGTTTAATTTCTTAATAAATCTCTATAGAATGCATAATTTGAGGAAACACTACTTTAGGATAAGACTAAAAGGTTACCTCTGGTCTGAATTTTGACCTTTTTTATATACAAAAATTATTCCAAATGCAGCACTAAATACTTTTGCTTTCTCAATAAATGTGTACTATGCATTATCGCCAGAAACCAGTTCGCCAGTTTCCGGTACGAATTTTCAAATTTCTTCTGTACAAAACTTATTCCCAATCTAACTCGAAATACTGAATAGAATGAATATTTTGCGAGATATTCGCTAAAACTGGTATTCGATAAGAGTAAAAGTGTTATTTACTACTTGAAATTTTATATATACAGGCTATTCCACGAGAGCCGTTCGTTAGAACTTTTCGTGGTTAGAAAAAACTTAGAATTCTGAAATCTTGGGTTCCAGAGTTATTCAAGATTCTCTTTCATTTTAAAATATTTTCAAGATCATACTACTTCCGGTTATACCGGAAGTCGCCATTAACTTCCTTATTTTAAATGGAACATCCGGTATATTATTTCATTTTTGGATTCCTGAGAAAATTTCATAGTGGGTTTACATCAGGTTTCCCTATACCTATTTTCAATTTTTTCTTAGATATCTTGATTTTTTTGAAAATTTTGACAGATGTAGCCCTGTTTTGAGCATTGCGCCCTTTAACCAATTTCGATTGGTGGAAAGCGCTTCTGGGGTGGACGGAAGCACAGGAATGATACTTTCGAATGCCATATTGACAACTGATTTATCGCATACAGGGTATCCAAAATTTAATGTCCAATTACAGCATTTTAAAAGTTGAAAAAGCTCGTTTTTTCAAATAGGACACCCTGTATTTTATTAGATAGTCGGATGCAGAATTTGATTCTGCATCGATTTGCTATAACATTCCCTATACCTATTTCCAGTAGTTTTCTTGTTAATCCATATTTTTATCAAAAGGTGATCAAACTCCAAAATTTCTACCTAGTAAGCCTTGATTTTGACAGGAATTGAAACAATGTTGATTTAGTGTCAAAGCAGTATCATCGTACAGATTCGTGAGGTATCTACTTACAGTTCTAGGGATTTTGTTAACTTGCTTAAGTACAGTTTATAATGGAGAATGTTGAAGAATATTCCAATAATGATTTATTAAATTTGTTTTACACGCACGGTGAATGTGGACGAATTGTTCGACGAACATGCAGACTATTTAATGAACGATATCCGGACCTACCAACAATGACTCCCGGAAAATTCGCAAGAATCGAAACTCGCTTTATAGCAACTGGAAACGTAAGGGCAACTCAAAATAACCTAAAGCCCGTAACTAATAATGCAGATAACGTGGTGAATGTGTTGGCGTTTTTTCAAGCTTATCCGCGGAGTTCAATTTTGATAGCAGCGCTGGATTTGGGTATTTCAAAAACATCAATCCACAGAATATTAAAAAAACATGGAATGAATCCTTTTTGTGAGATAACTGTTCACGGATTACGTCTTGGTGATGAGGCAAGACGTGTCAACTTTTGCGAATTTATGATTTTGAATCGCCGAAATACTCACTACTGGCACAAGATAATCAATATGTTATTAGGGAACATAATCACCAAGACCGCTTTAGTTTCAATGTTTTTTGTTTAATTATGGACAACAGAGTGGCTTATCAAGTGTACGATGAAAATTTAAATGCGGCTAGATATCTGGAGATACTGAGAGGGTTTGTTAGTGATTTTTTAAATGCCCTACCTCCACGTGATAGAGCAAACAGTTGGTTTCCAGCTTGATGGTGCTCCAGCACATTCAACTATAGTTGTACACCGGCAATTGTCAATGATGTTCGAGGATCGGTGGATTGGCCCGCGGGGACCTTGGAACTGGCCACTCAGATCACCCGATTTGACCCCCTTGGATTTTTACCTCTGGGGTCGTATAAAAGAACTAGTGTACTTTAGGCCGGTACAAACTAGAGAGGAATTATTGAACCGTGTTCACCATGCGTTTACTAATATAAGTCCAGACGAACTTCGGAGATCTGTTTCGCGAGGAGTATATCACAGAGTTATTCAGTGTTTGAACCAAAATGGAGGTCATATAGAACAATTATTGTAATTTTACATTCTCTTATTATTTTTTGCCATTATGTTCCAATTTTTTGTTTTTATTTTATATTTCGTTGTAAATGTTATGTACTAATGTCATGTTCTAATTAAAGTAAATTTTTTACCGTTTCATTGATGTTTATTTGGCTTCGAAAGGCAAGCGATGTTTCGGTTTCTGCCAAAAAAACCACATTAAAATAAAAAATTTGGATTAACTGCTGGAAATAGGTATAGGGAATGTTACAGCAAATCGATGCAGAATAAAATTCTGCATCCGACCATCCAATAAAATACAGGCTGTCCCATTTGAAAAAACGAACTTTTTCAAATTTTAAAATGATGTAATTGGTCATTAAATTCTGGATAACCTGTATGCGATAAATCAGTTGTCAATATGGCATTCGAAAGTATCATTCCTGTGCTTCCGTCTACCCCAGAAGCGCTTTCCACCAATCGAAATTGGTTAAAGGGCGCAATGCTCAAAGCAGGGCTACATCTGTCAAAATTTTCAAAAAAATCAAGATGTCTAAGAAAAAATTGAAAATAGGTATTGGGAAACCTGATGAAAACCCACTATGAAATTTTCTCAGGAATCCAAAAATGAAATAATATACCGGGTGTTCCATTTAAAATAAGGAAGTTAATGGCGACTTCCGGTATAACCGGAAGTAGTGTGATCTTGAAAATATTTTAAAATGAAAGAGAATCTTGAATAACCCTGGAACCCAAAATTTTAGAATACTAAGTTTTTTCTAACCACGAAAACTTCTAACGAACGGCTCTCGTGGAATACCCTGTATAAAAATTGTTCGAGCTAGAGCTCTTAATACTATTGTATTTCAGATAAATCTGTATAGAATGCATAATTTGCAGTATATTTGCAAAAATACATTTATCGAAAAGACAAAAAGACCTACTTCAATTTTCTAAAAACTTCTTTATAAAATCTCTCTAAAATTTATTTTTTGGTACTATTGTATTCTCTATTGGCGAGATAATAGTAAATTCTGATTATTTAACTAAAGTAACTACTACTTCCGGTCTAGCGATTTTACTGAAAATCTAATCAGACCTCAAGTGAGTGATTATACTCGTAAATGTAAAGTTAGGTATTAGTATCTTTAGCCGTTTGAACGCTATCGTTGTAACACACATGTATGCAAAATCCACTTTTTCGGTATCAGCAGATGATAACTTTTCACACACCATGTCGACATGTTGCCTTCACTGTCAATTTTAAAACCAAGCAGAGTTGCAGTTTGGTGTTCTTGTTGAAAATATTATTCTGTGCGACTTTTCTTCATTTAATATGAGGCCCATGCAGTCAAATCAGTAGTTCCCGCAATTCAGCCAGTTACTTGATTTCGTTTTTAAAGTTGCTTTGCATGTATCCCTATTCAATAATGATGTGTCTCCGCAAATAAGGTTACTCTGTCTGACATTATGTTTACTGGTGGTAGGTCATTAACGTATATAACAAACAGAAATGGCCTCATGACTGATCACTGAAGTACTCCACATATCGCCGTTTGTTTTCTATTCTGTAAGTAACTTTTACATATCTGAAATGGTACACCTCTGACCCGTAAAACACAGTATATCTAACAGAATTTGATGATCAACTGTATCGAAGGCTTTACTTAAATCCAACATTGTTATTTCAGTGTATTCCTGTTCGTTAAAAGATGCTCTCGACAAGACAACAATTGCTGTTGTAAATTTTTTTTGCCGGTACCCCTGTTGGTTATCGTTAAAAAAATTGTTGTTTTCAATACTATATACGTATAATAAAGTAATTATTCTACGTATAAGAGAGTAAACTATAATTTATACATTTCCTTCTTTGTAGAATGGTAAAAATATAACATTTGTTTACAATGTTATTTTTGATTCCGTTTTCAAAATCTTGATAAAATATTTGGCGTTTATGTCAATTTCATTATGCATATATTAGATCTGCATAAGTGGTACATGCTTATATAAAATATCTGTAATATTTAGGAGTAAACTTACAATTTACAAAAATTATAATTTACATTTTCTCGCACCACTAAAATTGCTTAATTTAAGAAATAGATAATATATTTGACATATAATCGTGATTTTAGTTTTGGTGTTTATACTATTTTGATCTTTTCAGAATGATGATTTCCATAACAAAAAAATATTTACTATGTTACACAATTTGCCAAAATACAAAAACTATCCTTTAAAAGTGATTATACCAAATGATAAGAATGAACTAAGTAGCTCCAATTTCGCAGTAGATATTCAAACGCGAAATAATTGTGAGGTTAAATTACTCATTCGAGTTACGTTTACTGAAAAATTGCTTTCATTAGACGTCAATAAAATACATTTAATATTTTTAATAACAGGGCACACATATGCTGCATGACATGGAAAGTGCAACACCAAGAATGGGTGCGAATTTTTTGACCAAACTTAGTAGAAACGTATAACTAGTCAAAAGCAATAATTGATTAAAATTTTGTTGCGATAGATCAAGTGGTCATGACACATCTGAGACTTCATTCAGTTTTCGCTGACATTAATGTGTGGTGTATTAATTGTTTGTTTGAAATTAATTTCAACGGTTTTGTCTTATTATACCTTTGTTTAACGTGTTTAAAGAGTTTTATTATGGCTAGAGTGCGGCAACGTAGAAATTATCGCCAATTAAGCGAATTCGACAGAGGTCGAATTGTTGGTTTGCGAGAAGGTGGTTTTTCATACAGGGAAATTGCAAATCGCCTTAACCGGAACCAATCCACCATTATGCGCTGTTATCAATCATGGACTAGGGAAGGTCAGGAAAGACGCCAAAGAGGAACCGGAGGCCGAAGAAGAACTAATGAGATACAGGACCGCCGCCTTCGCTTAATGGCACTAAGAGACAGGTTTTCCAGTACCAGATCAATTGCTGACGTGTGGTTAGGTAATATTGGTCGTCCTGTAACCCTTCGAACCGTTTATCGTCGAATTAGGGGTTTCAGCTTACAATCTTATCGTCCACATCTTGTGTTACCACTTACGGCTCAACACCGACAGCAACGTTTGGAGTGGTGTAGATTGCGACTGCACTGGAACGTGGAGTGGCACAGGGTGGTATTCAGTGATGAATCTCGATTTTGTCTAGGGATGCATGATGGCCGTATGAGGGTCAGACGAAGACGTGGGGAACGTCGTGATATTCAGTTTTCCGTTGAAAGGCATGTGCATCGCGCAGTGGGTGTTATGGTATGGGGTGCTATAGCATATGGGAGTAGGTCTCAATTGGTGTTCATCCAAACCACCATGAACGCCCAGCGTTACATTGATGAGGTGGTAGAACCCCATATTCTACCATATCTTCAAACGCTCGAAGACCCACTTTTCCAGCAGGATAATGCCCCTCCCCACGTAGCGAGAATTTCTATAAATCGCTTGGAAGAGGCTCATGTCAATATCTTGCCATGGCCACCCAAATCCCCCGACCTCTCGCCAATAGAACATGTGTGGGACATTATGGGACGAAAACTTATGAATTTAGACAATCCCCCGCAGACACTAATAGCTCTCCGGCATGAATTACAGGTTGCTTGGGACACCATACCCCCAAGAGGATATCGACCACCTAGTCGAATCAATGCCACGAAGAGTGAGGGAGTGTGACACTAATTGGAGCGGTTCAACACATTATTAATAAAAATTATGTTAAATTGTGTTGGTCTTTTGTTTTTTTTCTTAGAAATTTTAATCAATTATTGCCTTTGACTAGTTATACGTTTCTACCAAGTTTGGTCAAAAAATCCGCACCCCTTCTTGGTGTTGCAGTTTCCATGTCATGCAGTATATATGCCTGTAGATTCGGTACACTGTGCGATTGAAAAGAGTCTCAAGAATAAAATTGTGCAAGGCCCTTCGGAATGGCCAACAATATTAAGGAATGCACGAATCAATTCAGAGCAGTATACCATATTCAACAAAATTATCAAGATTTTCTATATTTTAAGTCATTTCGTCCAAAGTTTTCTTAGAATCCATAAATAATGGATGTGGATATAAAATCATTTTTCAGAAATGATCTGTGTGCGTTCTACAAAAGACATACAATGAGGAACTGTCAATTAATGTGAAAAGGTTTCACAATATAAAAAATTATAAACATTCGCGTTTGATGCAATATGGCTTTGAAATACTTTCCTCATTAGAGCAGGCTGTTTTTTAAGTAATTATAAATATTATACAACAAGTGAATTAAACCACTGTTTCGAAGAATTAATCACAACATTCTTCTGTTTTATACATTTTTTTATTCAATTTTGACAAAACCTATAAAAAAACCAAAAAACAATTCAAATTACATTGATCGGTGTAGACAAATCATGTATGTAGGTTGCGCAGCAAATTTCCGTGACAACGAGTTGTTTATTTTTTGCGTTAATTGACACGTTTAACCAGTTAAAGTAAAAATATATAAAAAAAATTGATAGAATTTGCGCTAATGAAGAGAAAAACCAGGTTTTCGTGCCTGAGTTGGTTCGTATGGAAGCTTTAGAAGCTGTGAATAAAGTGGTTCCTGCTAAATCAAAAAAAATTATGAAAAAGAGTATGAAAATGTTTGTGAGTGGAGGAAGCGAAAGGATGCAAGGGGAGTAGACGAAACAATAATTTTGGCTTTATTTCTGAACGATCCAAAATTGTGAAATCTTCGTCATTGTGGACGTATTACTCCCAACTGAAAAAATGTTATCTGTGAAAGATAATATTGATATAAGCAGGTATTTGAGGTTGACGTTATTTATGAGTTTTGAACTATTAGATAATTGTTGTAGATTTCATCAGGTATCTGCCTTCTTAAAACAAGAATCTGTAGGACACAGACCAAAGAAATCTATGGTGTTCACATTGAAAGACATGGAAAGGTTCTTGGATACTGCTTTAGATTATGAATATTTGTTCATAAAGTGGTTCTAATTGTGTGAGTGTTTGGAGGTTGTAGAGTTTGTGAATTGATTTCCATGTCAGTTGATGATTTTGATGACAGAGGCACGTAATTGTGGTCAATATTCCTGACACGAAGACTTATAAGCCCAGAGCATTTACTATCGTTAACGGAAGTAACTATGTTTATGTTATTGATGTTTTTCGGAAGTATAGAAAATTACGACCTGACAGTATTTTACACAAACGGTTGTTAATTAATTACCGAAACAATAAATGTACAGTATAACCTGTAGGAATAAATACTATTTCAAAATTTCCGGCAAAAATTGCACGATTTCTTGGTCTCCGAAATCCTGAAGAATATACGGGTCACAGCTTTAGACGTTCGAGTGCAACTTTACTGGCAGACTCTGGAGTAGATTTAGCAGTTGTAAAGAGACACGGTGGTTGGCGTTCAAATAGTGCTGTAGAGGGATACATAGAAGATTCTCTTAATAATAAAATTGATATTTCAAGGAATATCATAAACCATTCTTCAAAAAACATTCAGGAGGCATTGATTTCAAGTTCGGAAGCATGCATTTCCGCATCAAAATCAGTGTCAAATCAAAATATGAATTTGCCTATTAATCGTACATATGGTGTGCAATTTAATGGTCTCAATAATTGTAACATTTATTTTAATAAATAAAAATAGCTTTTTGTTGTCCTCCTTTAAATGTTTTCGTATTGTATTGGTAAAACAATTTTTAAAACAATAGTGGATTAAAAGCGATTTAATTCACTAGTGAATTAAAACGCTTGTAATCCACTCGTAGATAATAGACTACTTATAAGGGTTACTATGGAGTTAATAATGTCACTTTATAATGTCAAAATTGAATAAAGTAATTAATGTGACAGTTGTCATACTTTAATTCAAATTATAGACGCTTATTATTATTTACATGACATAACCAAACTATTAAAATTATGCGTTTGTGTCTTGATTACGTGCACTGTCATCAACTATTAAAAAAAGCATGGCCATCTCTAATGAGGAAAGTATTTGAAGGGACGGTGTATCATTTTGAGTATTTAACTATAAAAGCTAGCAATAATTTACCTGATGTAATAGAGATAGAACATAATTATAAAAAATATATACAGCAAACAAAATTTGATTCATTAAAGTACAAGAAATTTCAAAGAAACTAATAGATTTTCCATTTCATGTACTCCTATAATTTAGCAAATGTGTTTATGTCCTTTTGGCGTGAATCCGTCGATGTTGTAAAGATATCTGCAATATTATTATTGAGAAACACCTTATTATTATTATTATAAAAAAACAAAATTACATCGTCTAGTAAAATTGATAGAAATAATCTTTTACGTATTTATATAATTATAATTTCTTAAAAACCCGTCAATTTAAGTAACAAAAGGTTACTTATTAATAAACCGCTTGATACGAATATTTTATTCAGGAGGAATGTTGTGACCTCAAGGAGTGCTTCAGAAAAAAAAAATATTCAGAGAAGCGTTTAATTATTGGGCATCTGCTTGCATGTAAAGTAAAAACAGTTTTTGACATTTTTTGCCTTGTTGTGGTGTTTAGTTAAAAACACCAGGGCGCAAATAATTTCCCTTTATTTCCGCATTTTTAAAGGAGTAAATCATTCGAAATTTAATTTTATTTTCCGACCGAAATAAATTTTATGCATCTGGAAAATTGGAATCCTCAATCAGTCAATTATAATGGAGTTTTCCAATTAAATCGTTTCCATCCTTCAGAAAAAGTGCCAGGAATAATTGAACTATTTTCAGGAAAAGAGGAATTTAATTTTTAGCTTCGCCAACTTTAATAATACTTGATGTGCTTTTTATTTTCGATAGTCTGCAATAATTGTGCTTTTTCTGAATAAATTATTATTAATATAAAATACCTTTTCTAACACAGTGGAGAAAGAATAAAATTGTGAAATCTTTTATGTTGCTAATGTTGGACTCAAATTATAACTTATATTTTATAATTTCTTTATTAGAGTGAGTGCAATAAAATTGATTCTAGATGTTTGAATTTCCTACATACAAAATTTAATACTTTGGAGATTAATTCTTAATGATATTTAGTAGTTTTGTTGTAGAATGGATAGATGTACTTCCTAAACGATATAGGACTATTCAAAACCATAATGTTTATTCAATAAGAGGATAGTTACATAGTAATGATTATTATGACACAATAAATATGTATTATATTTTAATATATTGATCTGCTTTTATATGATAATACACTAGCATACATAAGTGTCTCTACACAAATAATCCTCAGAACGCATCATACTAAACCCCAACATAGCCCTCAGAAATCTTCAAGACGCCGTTAATAAAATAACTGCTTGGTGCCACAACTGGCGAATAGCCATCAATGGCGAAAAATCACAGGCCATAGTCTTCCGACGGAAAATCAAACCAATAACTGGTAATCTATACATAAACCACGAGCAAGTCCCATGGACTCCACAGGTCAAATACCTCGGTGTTACACTTGACCGCAGACTTAGTTATTCAAACCACTTACGAAATGTCTGCAAAAAGACCAGAATAGCCAGAGGAAGACTATGGCCTCTCCTGGGAGCAGCCAGCACATTAGCCAGCAAGATGAAACTCCGCATATACACACAAATATTAAGACCGATGATGTTGTACGCCGCCCAAATCTGGCTGAACGCCGCCCCGACAAACATCCAAGCAATTCAACGTATTCAGAACACCTCACTGAGAATGGTACTGAAGGCACCTTGGTTTCTTCGAAACAACCAGATCCATAGAGAAACAAACACACCAACAATTGAAACTCATATCAGAAAACTCACGTCAGATTTCTACCATAGGATGGATGAAAACACAAACATCTCCCTCACCCCGGAGATGAAATACGATCCACAGGATTACCTCCCGCACAAACGGCCCCGGCTCGCTTTCATACAATAAATCCTCTAAAGAGTACATAACCAATTCTTCAAAGTAAAGATGAAGCCAAAACAGATTATTAGTAAAAGGCCTAAGGCCTAACTAGAAAACACATTAAGAAGAAGAAGAAGAAGAAGATCATGCTAAAGCGGTGAAGTTGGATAAATAGAATACCACATAAACAGTTATAATATAAAATAATTTTAAAATTTATATATTTTATTTATATATCTAATATGATACTTCTGCTTTGCATTGGGTAATTAAATAGGTAAATTTAGTTAGTCTTTTTACCCAGGGTGAGAGTCGAACCCATTCCTCTCAATTGATAGACGTTTAAGAAGACTTGAATCCACTGCGCGGGTAGCGTAGTGGTAGCGAAGCTGACTAGCAATTTGTAGGAATGGTTTCGAATCTCACTCAGGGTACATTTTTCTAAGTGGAATTTATCTAATTAATTACTGAGTGCAAAGCAGAACAATCATATTAGATATTTCTATGCTGAGGAAAACAAATTTTAAAATTATTTAAAATTTACACATCCGTTTCCTGAGGTGTTTCAGGACTATTTGATACAGTTTCCTGTATCAAAAGAAAATATTAATTAATAATAATTTTGAAATAATTAATAGCCTGCTTTATCCAGAATAGTTTTATGAGAAACGTATATTAGATATATAAACTAAGAATAAGTTTAAATCAGACTTAGCAATTCGCAAATATAATAAAACACATTGTGACATGTGGTTCTAAAAATCGTTTTCCATTTGGGTTGAAATGAAGAAATTTAAAATTGGCAAACCATGAGACTGTAACTATTATGTAGTATGCAAGTTATTATAAATTAAGGCAAGAAGATTGTCATTGTCATTACTTTACATGGCGATCCAGACTACCGAATCATGAACTTTCTGACAGTATAATAACACGCCATTATTCCGCATGACGTTTCTAGCGAACCGAACTTTAAGATATTCTGCAAGTCAATCCTGTAGCCCCGTTTACATAGCAGTGTAACATGAGCAATCCTACTCAGTCTAGCGATGTTGAGATGTGTCAACAAGCAGTTGAGGATGCACCGAAAGAAGAGGATAAAAAGTTGCCGAGATCATCTGGTGTAGTAATTGTGAGCAAACATAATCCTAAATGGACACAATTATGAGAATATACTAAGAGAAAATGTAAAGAAAGTCCCAAATATTAAAAACGTGTTTCATTGAAAATAAAGACAATTGTTCCATTTTAAGCAAATGCATGTTAATAAAATCAGTATTAATATCAATACCTCAAGTAAGCAATAGTGCGCACTATAGGAAATATTTAAACAAAATTCAAGCCGTTGAAGGGAAACCTAAGAAACGGACATTTTTCTAAGCATTAATTAAACGAATGGCCTAGGTATAGCGTGACGATTTTTGTACAAAATTATAATAGAAATGAAATTCACAAAATGTTATTATATAATTGTAAATAATGAGGAACTACTAGTCCAACTCAAAGAATAGCAATCATCTGGAAGCGGCAAAGACGTAAAAAGCAAGTCCGTTTCTTTGATGGACGAAGCTTAGTTGTCATTGCCACGCAGTTCTTGGCCTGCCGTGCTGTTCCTGTGTGTACTTGATTATTTACTAGGTGAGAGTAGGACACAAAACAACAAAAGATCCGACTATACTATTTCTCGTCGTTGGCTCTGTAGATATAAATTCAAAAAGATATATATCATTCCCAAACATCTCCCTCACCCCGGAGATGAAATACGATCCACAGGATTACCTCCCGCACAAACGGCCCCGGCTCGCTTTCATACAATAAATCCTCTAAAGAGTACATAACCAATTCTTCAAAGTAAAGATGAAGCCAAAACAGATTATTAGTAAAAGGCCTAAGGCCTAACTAGAAAACACATTAAGAAGAAGAAGAAGAAGAAGATCATGCTAAAGCGGTGAAGTTGGATAAATAGAATACCACATAAACAGTTATAATATAAAATAATTTTAAAATTTATATATTTTATTTATATATCTAATATGATACTTCTGCTTTGCATTGGGTAATTAAATAGGTAAATTTAGTTAGTCTTTTTACCCAGGGTGAGAGTCGAACCCATTCCTCTCAATTGATAGACGTTTAAGAAGACTTGAATCGACTGCGCGGGTAGCGTAGTGGTAGCGAAGCTGACTAGCAATTTGTAGGAATGGTTTCGAATCTCACTCAGGGTACATTTTTCTAAGTGGAATTTATCTAATTAATTACTGAGTGCAAAGCAGAACAATCATATTAGATATTTCTATGCTGAGGAAAACAAATTTTAAAATTATTTAAAATTTACACATCCGTTTCCTGAGGTGTTTCAGGACTATTTGATACAGTTTCCTGTATCAAAAGAAAATATTAATTAATAATAATTTTGAAATAATTAATAGCCTGCTTTATCCAGAATAGTTTTATGAGAAACGTATATTAGATATATAAACTAAGAATAAGTTTAAATCAGACTTAGCAATTCGCAAATATAATAAAACACATTGTGACATGTGGTTCTAAAAATCGTTTTCCATTTGGGTTGAAATGAAGAAATTTAAAATTGGCAAACCATGAGACTGTAACTATTATGTAGTATGCAAGTTATTATAAATTAAGGCAAGAAGATTGTCATTGTCATTACTTTACATGGCGATCCAGACTACCGAATCATGAACTTTCTGACAGTATAATAACACGCCATTATTCCGCATGACGTTTCTAGCGAACCGAACTTTAAGATATTCTGCAAGTCAATCCTGTAGCCCCGTTTACATAGCAGTGTAACATGAGCAATCCTACTCAGTCTAGCGATGTTGAGATGTGTCAACAAGCAGTTGAGGATGCACCGAAAGAAGAGGATAAAAAGTTGCCGAGATCATCTGGTGTAGTAATTGTGAGCAAACATAATCCTAAATGGACACAATTATGAGAATATACTAAGAGAAAATGTAAAGAAAGTCCCAAATATTAAAAACGTGTTTCATTGAAAATAAAGACAATTGTTCCATTTTAAGCAAATGCATGTTAATAAAATCAGTATTAATATCAATACCTCAAGTAAGCAATAGTGCGCACTATAGGAAATATTTAAACAAAATTCAAGCCGTTGAAGGGAAACCTAAGAAACGGACATTTTTCTAAGCATTAATTAAACGAATGGCCTAGGTATAGCGTGACGATTTTTGTACAAAATTATAATAGAAATGAAATTCACAAAATGTTATTATATGATTGTAAATAATGAGGAACTACTAGTCCAACTCAAAGAATAGCAATCATCTGGAAGCGGCAAAGACGTAAAAAGCAAGTCCGTTTCTTTGATGGACGAAGCTTAGTTGTCATTGCCACGCAGTTCTTGGCCTGCCGTGCTGTTCCTGTGTGTACTTGATTATTTACTAGGTGAGAGTAGGACACAAAACAACAAAAGATCCGACTATACTATTTCTCGTCGTTGGCTCTGTAGATATAAATTCAAAAAGATATATATCATTCCCAGTACTGAAAATTTCTAATATTATTTTAATTTTAGTACAATTTGTGGTGATATATACAAAATTTGTTTCAAAATATCACGACTGCCAATGATAAAAACATGTGGGACGGTACATGGAACCGCTGACAATTTTTCTACATTTAAATATTTCGTCGTTTACTTCCAGTATATAAATATAGATATAGTTATACATTGGATTAAAAAATCTTAAAATGATATTAATAAATGACTACAAAATAACTAAATATGATATGTTTGCATGTATAAAAAGTAAGTCGTAAAATAATGTACAAGATTGAATGACTATAATACAAATAAAGTTAGAACCTATATACAGTGATTCTTACAGTAAATACTTTATAATAATAATTAAAGATATGTAATATTAATTAAAATCTACTCGATAGAATATTGACAATACGAGATCGTATTTACCAAAGTCTGTACGAAGTGCTTTTGTAGCACTTGGATAATGCTTATCCGTCTATAATCTTTATTTCTATGGGAACTGTAAGTCGACAAAAATTGAAATTAGTTAATATTTCAAATATAGCTTCCTAATAAATTATAACGAATATATATATGTATGTATATATATAACGAATCGAAATGATTTTAATATCGATTCAGTTACTTCAAAACATGAAATAATTCCATAGGAAATGCACAGCTCTGTGTAACATAATTATTCAGCTACATTACGCAGGAAGTTCGAGTTTTATTTTCAACATGACAGAACTTCTCCATATATTCATATAGTGGAGAGTATCTGGACGAAATATTGCTAAATAAATGGATTGAAATAAAAGGGTCTATAGAGTGGTCTCTCTATCTCTTGACGTGGACCAATTTAATTTTTTCAAGCGGAAATATTCGAAAAGGGAAGCTCTTACTATAATCACAATCAATTTAGAAGAGACATGAACGTCACAATCATAATTAATATCTTGTTTATTTTGATAGATAGTTTAGTCATTCGAGATTATCAGTGAATATTTACGATTTAATTAAAATTAGAATACCTGAATAATTCATAATACCTTTATGTGGGTATATTAATTGAATATTTATGGAAAATGTGTTAACACGACCTCGAGTGTGACTTTTCATCACCTTTCATTCGTCAAGGAGAGAGGAAAAGTTCAACAATCAAAGGGAAAGTAACAAACGTATGATACAAGTGTGGTATATATTTCATCACATGCCCTGCTATGTAAAAATGAGTATAGTTATTTGCACATGATCTGATCTTTAAATGTCAGAGAGAACTATTATTATACCAATAATTTATCACCAGCATATAACTTCATCAAAGCCCTGTTAAGAGTAATGATATTTTCTATCCAAATTACAAAGTAGCACCGGGGCAAACGTACGGTGCATCCTCGTGCTGACCTCGGCCGACGGCAGCCCTGCCGCCGCTGTTGAGAGTATAAAACCGGTGGTTTTGAAATTTTTACCAGATTATAGTTCTTCAAACACCATGTGCGTCGAAAGTTTATCAAGTGTTGTTAATGGTGTTGAAAATTTGCAAGATTTGCAGTATATTCTACAACTATGACAGAATTTAAATTTGATGGTAAAATTTTTAATAAATTTCCCGATTGGCTCTTCGAAAAAAATCCTTCGCGATCGATGCATTATAATTTCGACATGGGCTGTACATGATAATTTTATTTTTATTAAGAGCTTTGTCGAAAGACGAAGTGCAATAAGTTGTGGATTTTGTGTTAACCATTTTACAAAAATTGTTAGAAATTATTACGGCCGTCCATTCTCATTCGATGGACCATTTACATTGCACATGGTGCTTGAGATGTGTAGAAGAGGCTAATCCGCGGGTATTGTATTTTTAAAATGTCGGATAATCATCTATCAACTCCGCCAATTTTACTGAAACAATTAAGTCACAATCCACTACTTACTATGAATAATTTCATAAAAAATAACGAATTTCAAAAAAATGATGAATAGCAATTACCAAATCTATATAAATGGAATTGCATTAATTTAATTTGATGTTGCCAGTATTCTAATCAAGATGAATCCGGAAGAACAGACAGTACATCATCTAGTGGAAGTTGCAATAGAAGCATCGGAAGAATGTCAACAGTTACGAATATAAAAGTATTTAGAACTTTCCAATACCTTTTGCATAATTTTTTTTTCAAAATTCGGGCCAGAAGTAACACTTTTATTTTTATCGCATAGCGATTTTTTGCAAATATGTCGTAAATTATGCATTCTATATATACTTATCAAAAGTATAAAAGTATTTAGAGCTAGATTTGAAATATTTTTGTGCAAAAAAAAATTTCAAAATTCGGAGCGAAAGTAATACTTTTACTCTTAGCGAGTAGCATTTTTTCGCTAATATCTCACAAAGTATGCAGAGGTTTATTAAGAGACTAGAAGTACTTAGAATAGGATATTGAATAATTTTTGTATTTAAAGATTAATTTAGAACAATTTTGCATAATTTGAAAGGCACATATTGCTGTGACCTTCACATCATCGAAATAATAATATTAAGAATTAGTTTAGTTATTGAAAAAGAATACTAATTTTGTGTTTTAGTGTTGCGTAAGTGAGTAACGATACAAACTTCTGCTTTTTTAAATGGAACACCCCATATATTTTGCCATATTTAGATGCTACTCTTAAAAAGAAGGACATAGATATAAACATGTGTAGGGGTAACTCTTACCGTTGTAACTTTATTCGCAATTTTGTGTCTCAACATGTCCAACTTTGTGGAGACTCCGAGACGAAACCAGAAAGAATTTTTGAGATCTGTATAGGCAAGAAGTTTTCCACTTTCGTCAAGTTTAGTAATCTATAATCAATTTATTTAAAAAATGATTTTGCAGGAATAACAAACACAAAATTAACATTTACGCTTTTTTTTTTAAATAGAACACCCTGTATATTTTTCTTCTAAAGTACAGTATTTTTTATAAGCTTTTTAATGATACCATGTTTTCCCTATCCACACTTAGTATTTTATAACTTATTAACTCTTATTATTAATAGATTCTAAATTTAAACAAAAAAAATCATAGTCACCTGTGAATTTTTAATTAAAATAATATCTGAATTTTATATCTGTCATTAGTTACGTTGTATTTACAAAATAACGCTGATAATTGTATTTACTTTTACGATGAATTTCTCGAAAGATGAAATGCTAAATATGATTTACGCATTGGGTGAGAGCGAAAGAAACTATTTATTAGCCAATAGGATTTACTGTCAACGTTATCCAAATGCAAGACCTCCTAGAATCGAAGCATTTCAAAAATTAAAAGAACGTTTTGAAGCATCTGGAAATATTGGTTATTTCAAAAACGAGATTAAAAATCGAAGGGTTACTAATGAGGAGGATTAAATATTTTGCTATCATTGGAAGAAAATCCTCAAGTAAGTACACGAAATTTGAATATCCAGACTGGAATAAGCAGGAGTACTATCAATTGCATCATAAAGAAAAATAAGTACCATCCCTACCATATGTCATTACATCAGGACCTTCGTGGAAATGATTTTGTAAATCGTTTAAGTTTTTGCAACATTATGTTAAACAAAATGAATTTTGACCCGAATTTTCAATCTTCGATTTTATTTAGTGACGAAGCTACTTTCAAAGTACCGGTTTAGTTAATAGACATAATATGCATTATTATGCAACAGAAAATCCCCATTGGGTCAGACAAATTGACTTTCAACATCAATGGTCAATTAATGTATGGGGTGGCATAATTAATTTACAAGTTGTTGGTCCTTATTTCTTTGAAGGAACGGTAACGGAAACCATATACGAAAATTTTTTAAGACATCAGTTACCTAATTTATTGGAAAATGTCGATCTCCATACACGAAGAATAATGTGGTATTAGCATGATGGAACTCCACCACATTTTCATAGAAGTGTAAAACTTTTTTAAATGACTGGTGTGAAGAACGATGGATTGGTCGGGAGGGTCCTATAGCTTGGCCTTCAAGGTCTCCTGACTTAACCCCTATTGATTTTTTTTCTTTGCGGACATGTTAAAGAACAGGTTTATCGAAACATTCCAACCACACCTAATGACATGAAACAACGTATAATGGCCATTTTTGAAAACATTGGACAGCAAACGCTTACTGATGTTAAAAACAATTTTCGCCGCCGCCTCGAATTGTGCATTCAACAAGACGGTGGAATTTTTGAGCTTCTGCTATAAATATGTTATACTTTTGCATTTTATTTATTTATTTAAGATTTTGCATTAATGTAATATTATTTTTTGTTTTTCAGTATGTTGTAGTAATTTGTTGTTATTAATAATTAAAGCTGACAGCAACTTATATTCTTTTTTTTTTTCGTTTAAATTTAGAATCTATTAACAGAAGAGTTAATAAGTTATAAAATACTAAGTGTGAATAGGGAAGATATGGTATCATTAAAAAGCTTATAAAAAATACTGTACTTTAGAAGTAAAATATTCAGGGTGTTCTATTTAAAAAAAAAAAACGTAAATGTTAATTTGCGTTTGTTATTCCTGCAAATTCATTTATTTAAAAATAAATAAATTGATTATAGATTATTAAACTTGACGAAAGTGGAAAACTTCTTGCCTATACAGATCTCAAAAATTCTTTCAGGTTTCGTCTCGGAGTCTCCACAAAGTTGGACATGTTGAGACACAAAATTGCGAATATAGCTACAACGGTAAGAGATACCCCTACACATGTTTATATCCATGTCCTTCTTTTTAAGAGTAGCATCTAAATATGCCAAAATATATGGGGTGTTCCATTTAAAAAAAAACAAGTTTGTATCATCACTCACTTACGCAACACTCTGTATAGTTAAAAATAATTTTAGAATGTGTATTTTAGGAGTGGCTACAACTTTTGTTTAAAACACTTTTCTTTAACTTTAATAATAAAGCCGTAATCTTCCGTCCTCGCATGGTCTGGACAGCCTGTATATATATAAAAAAAAGGATATAAATCAAAAACATTTTCAGTGGAAAATGTCAGATCGTAAATAAGAATATTTTGTGTAAATAATAACAATATGAATATACACTTGTTAGTTCTTGTATGTATAACTCAAGGGCTTCAAAGACAATGGAAATGGTCATGTGTGGTTTAAAAACCTGCAAAAGAAAAATACAATGTTAATGTTGTATATAGCATTCTACAAATTGACGTGTTACCTGAGGAGAAAGCATGGTTAGAAATCAGGGAGAATGTGACGCAGGCGACCGTTCTTCGTAGTGCGAGCTCCGTAGGAAAAATTCCCGTGGTGTGTAATGTGTTTCCTTTGCTACCGGACCGAAGGGTTTCTAAAAGAAGAATCAGCATAACATTAATACATGGTAAAAGGAAATATGTAACAAATGATGAAAAAGGTAATGCGTTTATATACTAATACAATGAAGGATTATACTGAAGAGGAAGAGAAGAAAGATATACTTACCAAAGATGGGATGCAAACAATTTTATGTGAAACTATAATAACAAATAGCTTGAAGCATCGCCATTAGTGTATAACTGTCAAGATGATCGACGTGTATTGGTGCGAGCGTGACAACTTGAAGAAAACGAACAAGAAAATTTATCACGAACGATTTTGAAATAGATGCCAACCTAAAATTTAATTAGATGAGAGAGGCGCTAAAAATTGTCGATAGGCATTTGTTTTTTGCTTATATAAGCCAAGAAACAGGAATAAAACTGCAGATTTTAAGTTTGTAATTCGAGGAGTAAAGTCGCAAATTTTGTAAAAGATTAACAGATTTAATATAGCGAAAGTGAGAGTAGGGTTTATATACACTACATATCAACTCACGATTTAATAATTTGTATAAAAGATTTAGAGTTTAATTTTCATTTAGTTTTCTTTTAAACAAATTTATTCAATTAATTTTTCTGTTCTTGTCACTAATTTTAAGATGGAGGATATCAATAAGATAGAATTTGATAAAATATACGATGAAATGAAGTAAGTCATGAGATAAAATAATTCAATTTATTGAATATCAGATAAATATTATCTTGTTTTATAACAGTATTTCGTTTTTCAAAATAATAGAAGGGATAGTTAATGCTGCTAAACATGCTGAAGGTACCATGTGAGAATATTTGCCTTAAGTAGGTCGTTGGGCAAGTATTAAATAGTCATTTAATTTAGAAATTCAAAATAAATTAATACGAATAAGCGGGGATGTTTTTAGTGGGCAGATGCTAAGCTGCTAGAGGTACAATGTGAGAATGTTTACAGGTAGCGATTAGTATAAGCCAGTCTCAGAGCATTCACGTTGCAAGATTCTAGATTACCAAAGCACTATGTGAAAATGTATGTTTTGGTGAAATAGAGACGGCGTCATATTAATAAACAAATTGTCCAGAATCAATATTTTTTTTTTATTTAAAGGAAGAAGAGCAAACTAAATAAGAGGTGTATCAGAACAGAAGGAGTAAATCAGTGCAGGAACTCATAAAAACATTTAAAATTTTTATGCTGTTAGGAACAAGTTAATAAATAAACTATTATAATTTTATCAATCATCAGCAACGTAGCATTCACAGCATATATATTTTATGGCTATACCCAACATATGGCAATGTTATATTTTCATCTTAAATAAGAAATTTACCATTTTGTAGCATTGTTGCAGCTACAGCAATATGTATAGGAAAGTCGTGTGGTGCCTACACCTCATTTCTTTTGTATAAATAACTGGTTTATAATAACTTGTGTATTTGAAGTTGACTGGATGCGAAGGTTTTGATGCTATAAATTCCGACTATGGTTTTGATTTAGAAAATCCCATGATAACTTCAAAACCGAAAGTGAAAAGAAATCTTCTCTGTTCACCATCGAATTGATCCTATAAGTTGACATATCGTCACGTAGCGCTACGTGACGATTTAATTAATTCTGTGTGTAAAAATTTTTTTTTTCGAAAACATATGGAACACGTCTCGTCCCCTCCATGTGATTGCAATTGCATGAGAATTGCAAAAATGAAAACAGCATAAAACGACGAATTTAACTACAACATACGAGTCTACTTATTTCATAATTAAATCGTTTTAGCTTAGCATGCTCCGGAGCCGTCACTAAATTAAAAACATATCAAAACAACCGGTTGTTTTGATGCAACCGGTTGCATCGTTCGCAATTGCATTAAGCTATAAATAACGAATTACTGTGACTATATTTTAGCGTATATGCGTTCGAGTATTTTACTCGTACAGTGTTTGTTTTTGACAGGGTAAACAACGTGTCGATAAGTTAGTCGTGAAATGTGACCCTACACTGATATATTTTGTTTTGAAACGCACACTCCCACACATATGTGCGTTCGTATGAAGGCGGAATAAAATTCTCAATATTTTTTCATCCTGTCGTATCTGTAGCGCTACTAACGAATACACACCCTTGGTCGATGAGAAAATCTCTCTTTTGTTGAGTCAGAAATGAAATATCTGGAATGAAATTATGTGAGACATGCAAATTTATCTTTCCATTTTATAAATATTGTATTAGGAAGCACAGAGAATTGTGAACGCTAGTTTCAATCAAAAAAACGGACTTGTTTCTCCATATGTACTGGAAAATTATTGATTTTGAATAACATAATACTCCGATTTCAAAAGTCTTAAGTATAACGTTTGTTGTGTCTAGTAATTAGCCAGTAAAATGCTTCAGTTCTATTATACATAGTCGTATAATTTCGGAGGTACGGGGAAGTGAGTGAGAGAAACCTCTGACTTATATACTTTCGGATCTTCAAGAAAATAAGCACACAAATGCACACAATAGACATCATCGGAAGCTTGATTAATTTCTAGTTGTTTGATTAAAACTAAACATTTTGAAATTTATTTAGGGAGTTATATGAGAGCAAATTTTCTTTGTAATGCTTGCAAATGCTTTCTATTACTTCCTACTTCTTTCCTTAAGCCTTTCTATTTCGACAATATTCATTTTTATCTATCAGATTTTGCTACTAATTGCGCCGACATCTGCAGGATTCCGTTTTAGGGCCACTTTCGTGCGTTAACCCATTACTGGCCAAGACAAGAAAAAAACATTTTAAACATTTTTTTTTATTAAAGTAAACTCAGAGCACAGTAATCAAGATACATTTTTGGTACAAGAAAATTAGGTATTATTTTTAAAAAAAAAATTTATGGATGCATGTACGCACCTCTGGCGAAAAGCAGGTTATTATAAAATAAAATACTAGTCTCATGTATAAAAAATATCAAAGCAATCGGAATGCAAATGCACATTACATTTCTTACACAAGTAAATTGTATTACTTTTGCAAAGTCGACACTTTTTTCTTGCACTCTTAGCATTTCGAATTATAATGTGCCCGATATTGTCAAATATTATGTCACCTGGTAAAGCTGATTTAGAAGGTCTTCCATAAGACGAGTTGGATTTTGCTGAAGTGGATGCCTCATTGTGGGTGTCTTCTTTTTGTCCTTCGTATTTCAGCAGAGACAGCGCTAAACTTGAACGAAATTCCAGTTGGGAAATTTTGGTTTCATTTGCGATATTGAATATTTTCCAACTGTTTACAACCATAGTATCAACAACATTGGTGAATAATGGCTACCACCACTTTTTACCTCTAATACCAATGCGATAATTGGCAATACCATTGTCGAGAAGGTCTACCCCACCCATGTGGTGGTTGTACTCATGAATTACTTTTGGTTGATTGATAAGCATTTCTTTACGCTCTTTGCGGTTGTAACGTTTGGCTTGAGTGACTGGTAAGACACTACAGAAATACGTCATAACAGTAACTACAAAGTTGTCATTCCACCGAGTAACCAGAACTTTCAAGTTCGAATCAAAAGCGGAGGTGAAAGAGCCTCTTTCCTTTTTTGACATGATTTTGTTATCTTCAACTGGATATTTTGCAATACGGTTGTCTCTTACCGTTCCAGTCGCGAAGAACTCTTTTACTTTCTTATACGTAGTATAAGGAAGTATTGTGATGATGAAAATTTTCGACCTCGAGATTTTTGCAGATGTCCACGTTTTGAGGTCCCCTGATACCAAAAAAGTGGTTTTTAAAAAATGTCTGTGTGTCTGTGTGTCCGTGTGTGTGTGTGTGTGTGTGTGTGTGTGTGTGTGTGTGTGTGTCTGTGTGTGTGTGACCACGATAGCGGTCAAACCGCTGTAGATATCAATTCCAAATTTTGTAGTTACGAATATAATCTCCCTCTTGAGAACTGATTAGATTTTGAGCAAAATCGGCAGACCGGAAGTAGTAGTTTACTTCAGTGAAAAAATCGAATTTTGCAAATATTTCGTCAATTACTAAGTTTAAACAAATTTATAAAGAATTCAAATGTACTCAAAATTAAATTTGAGAAAAATTGTTTTAATAAAGTTTTTCGAAATTCCTACCGGAAGTAGGTCTTTTACTCTTATCGAAAATCAGTTTTTTGCGAATATCTCGCAAGTCATGCTTTCTAGGCAGGTACATTTCGAGTATAAAAGTATTTAGAACATACTTTTAAATATCTTTTGTATAAAAAAAATTTCAAAATTTAGACCGGAAGTACCACTTTTACTCTTATCGAATAGCGATTTTTTGCAAATATGTCGTAAATTATGCATTCTATATATATTTATGAAGAGTACAAAAGTATTTAGAGTTGGATTTGGAATATTTTTTGTATAAATGAAATTTCAAAATTCGGACCGGAAGTAACACTTTCATACGTATAAGAAAGTCGTGTGGTGGCCACACCTCATTTTTTCACCTAAGTTTTCAAAAAGAGAATATGATGTAAAAAAATTATCAAAAAATATTTTATGCTGTTGCGGCTTTTCTACAACAGAAAGAAGCTCTAATACAACTTTTGATCCTAATGGACCCATGTTTTCAGTTTTCTCCACCTTTCCACCATATGGAATAAATTTGAATAGGTAACCGTTATCGGAGCAAAGACACCACAACTTGAATCCAAATCTCACAGGTATTCCATGAATAAACATCTTGCATGAGTGCCGGCCAAAATATGGTACAATTTCTTCATCGATTGAAAGATGTTCTGCAAGTATACCAAATTGAATACATTTTTTATTTATAATATCAGAAATTGGTGTAAGCTTCGCAAACTTATCGCCCTTATTTAGCGAGGTGTTGTTTGACAAATGAAGGTTTTGTTTTATTGTCCTAAATTTATTGCGACTCATGCTTTCACGTACAATACGCACTTCCTTATCTTCATCTTTTGACCAGTACATGTGAGTTTGTGGCAATTTATGATATCCTGATAGTATAAGTATACCAAGAAATTTTTTTAGGTCTATTTCAGTAAGCTCGTAGTTATGACGGTTATTTTGTGCTGCGTAAGTATTCGAAAAACTTACAATATTACTAATTACTTCCTTGTCAAGAAATAGCGAAAATATTTCCAAGGGTGACTTCCCACCATGCTCAGATACTACATTTTCAATTCCATGGTTATCAAACTCTTCGGGAACAGTAATGTAGGCAGTTGAAGCGGTTTTTTTCCAATTTAGCACGGAAGTTTGTTTTAGTTTTGGAGTTTCTTTGGGTATCAACTTGTTTCGGCTTGCAATAGCACTAAGTGGTAGCTCATCTTCCGAATCAAAATCACCCTCTTGATTTGTCTGTATTTCATATGTCCCCGCAATGTCCTTATCTACATTGTCTTCCCCAATTACGTTTTCATCAATATTTTTCTCATCAGTCATTTCGTCAGGTTCTGGAGGCACATAAACAACATCAATCGATAGCATTTTCACAATCTGAGTCTTCTTCTAACGCAGCCATTAGTCCTGTGGCTGTGAGCGGCCTTTTCATCTACCATTTTGAATATTTTTTACTGAAACAAAAACAAACACCAACATAACCCAGATAAGTATAAAAAAATTTAAAAAAAAAACAGAATCACAAAACTGTCAAAAGAGGCAAGAGAAGAGCCTAGCTCCTACCTAAACAAAAAATGTTTTACCTCATTTTGACTATAGATATCTAAAAACACAAATTCAAAACTTTGAAGCACTACTAAGAAGTACCGCTACGATTGCTGGCAACCAACTGAGAGATGTATCAACGAGTGAAATAATTTTCCGTCAACATGCGAATCGTGTCTCAACCTGCATGAAACCGCTCACGTCCTTCAAAAATGCCATGCTGCAGTAACCAGTGCGGTCGAGCAGCTTGGCACCGGGCGCGCGCTTTTACTTATGTATTAGTCAAAGGTGCGTATACGCATCCGTTACACAATACCTGTCATTCTAGCTGTCGTTTTCAAACTATAGAAATAAAGATGTGTATATATCAAAGAAGACATATTTTAAATATACACTGCGAGAAGAAATATATAACAAAAAATAATTAGTACCCAAAAAAATAATTATTTGAAGGTGTGTACAAAAACCAAAAATGCAGATTTTTTTAATTAAAAAAAAATTAAAAAAATTTAACTTTTTATTGGATCATAATTTAACATAAGATTTTAGCCTGTTAAAAAAGCAACCCTTGCGACATAATGTATAAAAAATAAATTTTTGATGCCAAAAAAAAAGTTTTTAAAAGGTTGCATTTACGCACCTTTGGCAAGTAATGGGTTAATATTATTATAACGTCTAATGGTATGATGTATCTCGTGGTTATTTGCACTTCACACTGTGAGTTAAGACGAAATTGTGAAGTTAATCTCAGTTAATCTCGATGATTTGAAGACAATCATTTTTGCTTAAATATAGAAAAGGCTAACATTTACAAGGAATATGCTGACTTATAAAAATATTATAGGTTAAATTGAAAAGAAAACGAGAAGATAACCAATAAAGATCGATAACTTAGACACGACATATTTAACACCTTGTATATTTATTCACTTTGTTCAACCTTAAAACAAATAACGTGTTAGTCCATAAATTAGTAACACAAGAGTTGCGTGAGCCATTCCACCCATTTTCAGACTAAAGCTTAAAACGTTAGATGCTGCAACTTTCAAGATTTTAACAAAATTATCAATAAAATCAAAACTAATAGTCTGAAGTGCACATATTCATATATCATTGCAAAGATAATTTGAATGGCTATCAGTATAATACCTAGAAAGTATAGCGATGTATTTAAAATAAAAAAGTTGAAGGTGGTTGCGAAAATTTTGAACATCCTGTATATTTGTAAATAAAATTAGAAAATGCACAGTTGCATACTACGCACGCACATAAAGTATCATTGCTACAGCGTTATTAATTTTCATAATAAGCTCCGCCGGCGCACTATTGCACCATCCCGGTATATTGCTTAGACTGTTACATACCGGGCTCTTTTTTATCATTACACATAGCATTTTCCCTATGTGTAATGATAAAAAAAAATTGTCAATGCATTAGGGATATAGTCACTGTATAGTAGACAACCAGTTATACACTCGTATTTTGACAAGCAGGAACAGTGAGCTGTCATAAGATTTTTATCAGTCAATTTTCGTCAAACTTTTTATTAAAATTTTAAAATAAAAATTGAGTTTGTAGCAGAAACACTGTACGATACAAGTGTTGAAATGTTATTTTATTTTGCTTATTTTAAATTGCTCCAGTTCCTAATCACCCTCGTGTCGCAAATCTTACTCGCAAAATAAAATAGCACTTTTAACAATTATATCGTAAATAACTAATTTTGTCAACGTTACGCGGACAGTGGGAAATGGCGTGAAATCCTTAATGTAGCAATTATGATGTTGACGACGTGATATATTTCGAATTTTAAAATTGTAAGAAAAATTGTTCTTACAATTTTAAAATTCGAAATATATCACGTCGTCAACATCATAATTGCTACATTAAGGATTTCACGCCATTTCCCACTGTCCGCGTAACGTTGATACAAATAAAATAATATTCTGGAGATCCGTTTCTCTTACTTCTACCATAAATTATTTGTACGGAAAAATTAAACTTTGCAGCGTACATAAAACCTTTTACATTTATTACGAAACTATTAAAATTTAGCGCGAAAGTATTTGATTCGGCAATAATACTTGTACTGGTAACACTGGGCGATACAGAGCAAAATAAAGCTTAGAAGAATTAGGTTATGTTTTTAATAAAGAAAATGCAGAATATCACTTGGAACAAAATAATTGGTTTATTATAACAATTAAACGAACTTAAATGTGAAGTCTAATATCATAACAAGTTCTCGAAATGTCCACCTTGTCTTTCAAGGCAATAAGCAAGGCGATCTTGAAAGAAACGAAGTGTATTTCTAATAAATTCTGGCCTTATTCCATTACATGCAGTACGTATACGCTCTTTTAGTTCATTCAAGTTGCGTATTCGTACATTGTTATAAATTTTACTTTTTAGGTAACCCCAAAGAAAATAGTCATTTGGAGATAAATCAGCTGATCTTGGGACCAAATCTACCAATCCACCGTCTTTGAAATAAGTTATTTAAAAAAATCCTGATAGCGTTAGTAGATTGTAGCGGGGCCCCATCCATTTGGAACCAGGGTTCATCAACATTCATCATATCAATTGATGGAATGATATGGTCTCTCAACAAATGCAAATATTTCACTGCAGTGAGGTTACCGTCAATAAAAAATGGGCCAATAAGTCTATCGCTTATTATTCCAATCCAGACATTAACTTTTTGAGGGTACTGTGTTCGGGTCAGGTTTTGAGCGTGAGGATTTGTACGGGACCAGTACCTAATAGATTAATGGATAGGAAATTTAATAATTTTTCATGGATAAATATAGGGTACAAACCGAAAGTTCTGAGAGTTGACTTCACCGTTTATGGTAAATGTAGCCTCATCAGTAAAAATTATTTTATTTAAAATTTCTTGGTTTTCATTTAACATGTTAAACATTATTTCACAAAACTCAGTTCGTTTTATCTTATCCTCTTCGAAAAGCTCTTGATGATTTGATATTTTGTATGGCCTATATTTAAATTCTTTCAGAGTTTTGTATACCGAACTGTACGATACTCCAAAATGTTTAGCTACATCTAAAAGCGATCCTACAGACCGTTCCTCTACGTAACACAGCATATTTAATTTCATGTCTTCTGTTCGAACATGATTGGTTCTATTTCTTTTTTTGTGAGAATTTAGAACACAACCATCTTCTTGAATTTTTTTAAAAAAGTTCAGAATTGTTTTTGCACAAGGTATAGGCCTGTCTGGATAATTGACGGAAAACATGTCTCTAACTTGCCTTAAACTATTATTTTTCTGGTACCACATTACTATTGCCACCTTTTCATTTCTGTTGTATTTATCCATGATTTATAAATAAATTATCTATTTTTTAATAAAATGTATTTAATTTATGACATGTTTGAATAAAAATTCAGAAATATTAGACATAAAAAATGTTTTTCCCGTCATGGCAACCTGATTTAAAAATTAAGGTATGCTATACGTAAATTCTTCATTGGTGTATAACTGGTTATCTACTATACAGTGACTATATCGCTAATGCATTGACAATTTTTTTTTTATCATTACACATAGGGAAAATGCTATGTGTAATGATAAAAAAAGAGCCCGGTATATGCATGAGTTTAAAACTGACACAACTTAACAGATAGATTCTTAATTATACAACTAGGCATATCTTGTATGACACAGTTTGAATTACAGGTAATTCTGAATTCAAGCATTCAAAAGTTCACAACTAGTGTATTATCAATAAACAACACTAAATTACCTATTAAATCAATATATTCTAATGGAGTGTTTGAACGTGAGGGCTCGCCGAAACTTGTGGATAACCTATCTCTTACATAAGATTATAATTTCTGTATGGGCTCCTTAATGTTTATTATGTGTTTACAATAAGATTCATTTTGCAGCAAGTATGTAAAATTTAAACTGAAGTTTCAGAGTTAGTGCTCTCTATATTTGAACGTACTTGTTCATATTAGATTGCTACAATTTACCTACATATGCGCTCTGGGTTCAAATCTATCAGATTTTTGTTTCCGATCTTTAATGAAATACTTTTACAGATCTAGTATGCACCTGATATCTCTACCTTTTTCCAAATAATAACTGGTATTATATTAATTCAATTTCTTATTTTAATTATTCTGAATACTTTAATACTTCATGCATTTATTAGTAGAGTATACCAGTATTTTCTACTTCAAACATTTTCCTTTTAAGTTTTATAACTCGAAATAAAATTAAAATTTATATTATCACCATAGCATTTTTTGGTGATAGAATTATGAATTTTTCTTTATTGATGTTGTCAACAATTCTGTTGTAGGGAAATCATGGAAAAACAATAGCTTTTCTCAGGCGTCAATTGGGACCAGTGTTTTGAAATAATTTATGAAGCCAAGCTATCTTAAAGTGCATGTTTATTAACTATTGTAACTAAGTTATAAATTCTACTAGTAAACATTAATGTAAATTAGTGTTAATGAACTATAGGTGTGTTAGAATACCTGTAACATTCTAATCAACTATACGAGATCAGATAAAAATCGTCTCTTGCAGAGACAATGGATTTAATTGAAACATGTTCCGAACTACACCGAATTCGCTCTGTTACCAAACTATAAAATAAAGCGCTTGTGAAAATGTTCAATTCTATCAATGCACATACGGCAAGCGAGGGGGATTTCCAATCATTGATCCATATTTCAAGGGAATATATTCATATGAAATGCATAGATATTTGAAAAAACAAATTGAAATCAACAACTTGTACGTATTCCTAGTAAATCTAAGCAAACATTGTTTTTTGTGTCTATATTTGAACTTAAACATGAATTGGAAATAGGAAGTACTATTAACTGATCAATATCGTTGAATAAAATATCATGTAGTAGGAATTTGCATTTTTCCAATACCTGTTAGCGTTAAACATTGACTAAAATATTGAAGAAATTTTAACCGGTATTTCGGTTAGTAATAAAATATTAAACAGTGATTATGATTTTGCACATACATGCAAACCTAGGAAATATAAGTATTTATTAATACAGAGCGGACACGAAAGGTTGAAATTTAGTATTTTTAAAAAGTGATTAATTTTATTTATATAATTGGATAACAAGTGGGTGGTGATCTATAAAATACAAAATAAGTTATTATTTGTTTATTTTGTAGTTCAAATCGAGTAAACTTTCCGTGCTTTATTTATCTTACGAAATATAATACAATTTAAAAACCCTAACGCTCCTATCTACGCCGATGGGGATAAGAATTGACTTTTTTTTGCTCTCATTCCCGGACGTAGACAAATGTTGCAGTTCACCATATGAATAGTGTTATTCAGTAACTGCGTGCTGTTTACATTATTTCTTTGTTCCGTCGTAGTTTAAACCTGGGGCGTCCGCTCTGTATTTTTTATTAATGACTGTTTGAAATTATTTCTTGGACCTAATTAATAATTACTCACAATGCAGCAACTTCTTCAGAAGCAGAGTATTTTTGAAGAAGTTGTCAAATTGCAAAAATGAATAAACAACAAATGTTGGATTTTCACTATTTAAATATTGAATAGTGAAAATCCCACACTTGTTGTTATTTATTAATACTATGGATCTTCATCAAAAAAAAAACCGATTCAATCAAACAGGGCCTTTTCTTTCTTTGGCTAATAACTTCAGGCTAGGGAAAGCTGCTTCTGGTTAGAACTCCTACTGATTTGGATGCATGGATTGTCAAACTCGACCAATATGGATAATCTTGAGCAACTTTGAAAAGCTCTGCTTGTTAAACTTTCCAATACAATGACGACAATATATTCTACTCATACAGATAATTTTATACATCTTGATAATCAATTCCTATTCCTCGGTAAATGAAATTCTTCTATTATCATACAATATATCGAAAAAACTATAGGAGAAAAATTATCTATTAATTACAATCACCCTCAAATACTTTTGGTCATCAGTGCCGTGTCTTATTCCAGTAGCTTACCAAACCTATGTTTTTTTAAATTGAATAATATATATTTTGTGACTGATTCGGAAAGCCCTCGAAGAGTACATTTTTTTTCTTATGTAACATAATACCCCTAACTTTAGCGGTTTCGCTGTTATAACACTTTTTCTTCGCAGTTAGACCATACTTCGACATGTCTTTTGGCAGGAACTAAATTGTACCGGCGCGGCGCGGCGTTTCGGTTTCGAGTTTAGGGGTAGACTAAGACCATTTCTATCTACTTTTAATTTCTTTTAAGTGATTTAAGGAAAGAACATAATTTTTGATTGGGCTTTGCAAATAGTCATTTTTTTCTAAAATGTCAAATGGGAACCATATAAAATAATTACATCGTTGGATAATTGAAATTCCAAGTTTTCCATTTATTAAAAAAACCACATTTCATTACAAAATTAAAAAGAAAAAAGAAGTTGTTAGGTCAATTTATCTGAAAACGTCCTTTTTCAAAGTGAGCTGTCATAATAAAACAATAGAAGTGCAATTGTCAATGCAAACGGAAAAAATAACAATAAACTGACAGAGGCATTATTGTTATCTAATAAACGTTGCGAAAATGCATGAAACTCAACAAGAAATGGTTGACATGCTGTTTATTCTTGGAGAATGTTTCAAAAATTCTTTGTTGGCGGCACGAGAGTACGCTGAGAGATATTCTCTCAGAACGTGTCCAAATCCACGTGCGTTCAAAAAGGTGTTGGATAGATTTACGTCTACTGGTACTGTTCAACGAGCAAAAAGAGTTAGAACGAAGCCAGTATTGATTTTAGAAAACGAGATGAAAGTTCTGGAGCCTGCTGTTGAAAGTCCTCATATCAGTGTCCATGAAATTAGTAGGAGTACTGATATTTTAATACGTACTGAGCATCGTACTCTTCAGAAATTCAAGTTCCATCCATTTAAAATTCAATTGCACCAGGAATTGCAACCTCAAGATATTAAAATCAGACAGAATTTCTGCAATTGGGCAATCAACAAAATAGACCATGATGAATCCTACCTTATGCTCATGTTATTTTCGAATAAATCAACATTCCATAACAATGGTGTAGTCATTCGTCACAAATGTCATTATTACGCCGATGAAAACCCGCACGCCATGAGAATTGGAAACCACCAGCAAAGATGGTCACTCAATGTTTGGGGTGGTAGGTATACTGGGAGAATACCTACTTGGTCCTTACTTCTTCGACGGGAACCTGCATGGCAGCAATTATCTAAGGTTCCTTTGTGACGACTTGGTTGACCTTTTGGAAAATGTCCCATTAGCCTCTTAGTTTTCCAACACGATGAAGCTCCTGCACATAATAGTCGTGCCGTTCGGGAATATCTTGACGAAAGGTTTCCAGATTTATGGATTGGTCGCGGGGTTCCACCAAAGTGGCCGCCAAGAGCACCCAACTTCACTCCCCTAGACTTCTTCCTCTGGTGCAATATCAAGAACGAGGTCTACAGGACGGTACCAACTACTGCCGAGGATATGCGAGAGAGGATTCGCGCGGCTTTCCGTGCTGTATCACCGGAGGTCCTAAGGGCGGTGTCTAGGGCCTGTGAGTCGAAGTTGCGATTATGCCTCCAAAGGGAAGGTAGTCATTTTGAACATTTAGGTTAGGCTGAGTAAACACCATGTTTACCAATTTTCGACAAATTGACCTAACAACTTCTTCCTTCTTTTTAATTTTGTAATGAAATGTGTTTTTTTAATAAATGGAAACTTGGAATTTCGATTATCCAACGATGTAATTATTTTATATGGTTCCCATTTGATATTTTAGAAAAAAAATTACTATTTGCCCTATCAAAAATTATCTTTTTTCTGTGACGGGAAAAAAAGTTGACATTTTATCCTTCTTGACAGGTAATAAAATGTCACTTTTTGCCCTCTTAAATTGACAGATATTTGATTATTTTACAGGTTTCCATAGCAACGGAGGTGTAACGTCACTCGAAATGTCACATCGATTGATTTTCTGACTTTAATATATAGTATTTACGTGTTTTTTTCAATATTAAATCGGCGTTTTTCCCATCACAGAAAAAAATTGTGTATTATACACGGGAAAAAAATTAGATTTTAGCTCTCGATAATTTATCTCTCTCCGCTTCGCGTCGGGAGATAAACCTTACCTCGAGCTAAAATCTAATACTTTTTTCCCTTGTATAATAAATAACTATCTTTCCTTAAATCACTTGAAAAAAAAATTAAGAGTAGATAGAAGTGGTCTTACTCTATCCCTAAATCAGAAACCGAAACGCCGGTACGATTTAGTTCCTGCCAAAAAATAAATGTCGAAGTACTGTCTAACTGCGAAGAAAAACCGTTATAAGAGCGAAACCGCTAAAGTTAGGGGTATGACGTTACATAAGAAAAAAATATATATATATTGTTCCATTTAAAAAAAAACATAGGTTTGATACGCCACTGGAATACGGCACGGCACTGATGATCAAAAATATTTTAGGAAAATGGTGATTGTACCCTGTATATTTCTTTCTTCTGCTTTAAATTTCGAAAATATTTCTATACATGAATACTCTTTTTGACACATCTATACATTCGATTTGGAATAATTTTTCCTTAGGTTGCAATATTATTTTAATAATCTGTTTCTTGTTTCTAGTACAGCGAACTTTACTTCTAAATAATAACACCAATCGTCTTAAAATAAACTTAATCTCGCTCTTTTCAGTATCAAAACAATATTATTCCCATACTATCTATATTTTAAAAATATTGCCATAAGATTGATATATAGCAACACACATTTTATATATTACTCTAAGTCAATTTTAAACCTCTTATTAATTTATGTAAAGTATTATAAACCATATCATTTTGCGTTTAATTTGTACATAAGTACTACATTTAAAGACAAATGATGTTCTATAACTATCCCTGGTATCTCATATACCATAACTTATTAAAAATGCATGCCTTTAATATAGAGCTCTTCTTCTAAGATTTTCAATCTAATAAGTTACATCATGGTCTGTCACTGTTAAAAATAAAACTTCCTCATAATATTATAATTCAATTTAAATAACAAATAACTCTTCATGTAAAATTTCAAATACTTTTCTACCTACTTCAATATATATACATAAGTAATTTGCGTTCGCTTTCGCATTTTCCACAATAAATTTGCTTGAATATCAGTCAAGTTTATCGTTATCTGACTTTTATTCCATACTAATAATTTTAAATATGTAGAAATCTTTGAAAACGACATTCAAAATTAATGGAAGTTGAAAAAAAACGCCCGTAAAAGACGCATCTTGCTGTCTCATTCGTGCTTTTCTAAACAAATATTGCTGTATATCAGAAGTGCTGTTACTACTTACCAAATCCTATCAAAGATTTATAGAAGACATACCTGAAACAAAATTGTGTGTAAATTTAATTAAACAGAATTCAGTCGTTTTGTTAATCGGAATAAAATCGGACGTGTTGTATCAGTCATCCTTAATGCGATTCTTACTTTGTTTATAAATTAGTATTTAAAGATAACCGTAGCTGCTTTTATTTGCGACTTTAATAATAATGTTTGAAACACTAAACGGGTCTCATGCAAAATAATTGATGAACCTAGAATTACGGAGACTATTGCGATCTCAACCTATTAACGATCGCATAATTTAAACAACAAAAAAATAGTAAAAGAAGTGTATGAAAATAATTGTGTGAACAATATATGAATTAATTTTTAATTTTTGGATTGTTTTAGATTGAAATCAAGAAAATTTAATTTTTCAAAAAACCACAATCAGGGTTAGTGTGATTGAATGTTCTAGTAAATAGGAAAAAAATAAAACAAGGTGTGTTTTGAATTAAAAAGTATGATACTTATGTATAATACAAATAAATATCAATCATTTTTGTTTGTATAGTAAATTTCAAAGCAGAGATGCAAAGTCCAATATCTGGACTGTACTATCGAGTTTCCCTTCTACAACTCTTCTTTGCACCTCTTTTTGAATAACAAAACTTGCACTTTCTTACTGGTTGTTTTTGTTCATTACATAGAAGTATTTGTCTAAGAAAATTTCTTTCAATCTGACGGTTAAAATTATCCTATATGTTTGGCCGTTCTCTTTTTGAAATGGTGCATGATGGCCGATACGTGTCAATAAGGTCATCTACGAAGGAGAAACGGAACAGCAAATGGAATTCTTTGTCTACTTTGTTTGTTGATATAATACATGAACAAATATTTGTTATATATATTAGTCCTTTCCAATTTTTTAGAGTGATCTTCAAGATTATGTTCTACCATATAAACTGCTTCCATATTTTTGTTATTATCTGTTACAACTGTAACTTTCTCAGAACTTTGCTATAGCTCTGTACATCTACCATGTCATTTCTATGGGCAGGAGATGACATCGTAATTTTTTTTTTATCTTTCCCTTTCATGATAAGAACTTCACCAGAAACTTGCGTAATTTTAGAATTTCTTTCCTGATAGTTATCCGAGGCTTTCTATTGTTGGATATGGAAAATCCGAGAATATTTTGGCATTATTCCATATCACTATACACACCGAAACGATGTGATTCACTAAATCGTCATTTTCAAAATACCCAAAATATTGTAAGACACAAGAATTTGGATTAAAATTTATATTTACTTTTGGTGTACCCAGATATTTAATACGTAGGAGTGCATGATGTACTGATATAGATACCAGTTTAGTCCATACTCGTCAAGGGAACAGTAGAGCTCCATCATCACTCTTCTCAGATTCACTAACTGAACTATCGTAAAAATTAGTTATTAAAT